>JARHVA010006947.1:525000-705000 GCA_037957365.1 Torreya grandis
AAAACCAACTCATAAATAGGTTACACATTTAATTAATTAAACTTTATTTTTTTAAATACTAAAGGCATACTCATATCTAAAATTAAAATAGTTGGCTAAACTAATTATAATCACTTTCAAATAATATCAATGCAGACCCAATCAAAACCTTAAAATTACTCATTGATTATTAAAACATAAACAATCATACTTTAAAGATAAAAAAATTTACAATGCATCTCTAAGTGTATTATTATACATAAAGGACCATGATTCAAGCCCCAACATTAAATTGACTTATTTAAATAAAGTTAATGGAATGAGGTGTGCTTTGTAGGAGGGGTCAGAGTTAGGGAAAAGGGGACTGCAAATTTTTGTGTTGACCTTACCTTCTCATGTTTGAGCTAAAAAATTGTAATACACATGATAATTCAATTATAATATCTCATGAAACATTTTTATTTGGCCATGATAAAGGTCTAGATTTCAATTGTAATGCCTAATTACACATTTTTATTTGGCTATGACAAAGGTATAAAGGGTAGATAACCTCTCTATTCTACATTCCTTATGCAATAAAACATTTCATTGGGTCTCAATAGATTGTAACCCCATTGAAAACTTTGTGGATAGTCACCATTTGTTTTGGTACTAAATTATGTGTTAGTGTCAACAATTACACCTTTTAGTTTCTTCCAATTCAACATCCAAAATATTATCCAATTTTATTCTCTTGAGCCAAAATAAGACAATATATTTAGATGGATAAAACTTGATATATTGGACAGCGACATCCCTTCCTTAACCTTATGGTATAATTTTATTTACACACCTTCGTCAAGAGGTGGATTCACCATGGCTCACTCCTTTCTATTGGTTGGGTCTTTTCCTAAAAATCAAATCATCCATCTATTATAAATGAATGTGATATCAATCTATGTATTATATATAGAGATACATATGATTGATATGACACAAATAATAGCAGGATGATGTCCATATATGTGTAGCTCAACCTTTCCCTAGTAAATATATAATGGAAGTTTACTCTATCCAAGGAAGCTTTACAATTAAGGATAGATTTCTTTATATGTATCTTATTCCATTTCTCTCCCTAACTTTGCCTTATTGAAGTGCTATTATTCTTTCCACCTCCTACTCTTCCACTCACACTTCCTACATGTATTAAAATTTTTATATTACCTCCAACATGCAAACTACTTGCTATTCTTAGATATTGCACATTGTATTACAGTTACATTTCCATGATTCTTGGTTTACATTATATTTTCATGATATGGACATTGTATGGTAGTTACACTTACATGATTCTTGGTTTACATTATCTTTTCATGATATGCATGGTTCTCATATATAAGATTTGATACTTTATATAAAATTAAGTGAGACATTGTTTACATGAATAATTGATGGATCAAGTAAACTCTCCTTCCTTTCTGTGAGTTGAGATAGACATAGGCATTATTACTGCAATGTCATTTCACAAGTACTGATAGAGGTATATATTAACTTGTAATTTTAAAGTGTAAAAATAGACTTGTTTTAATAATTTTACTACATAATTGGGGAAAATATATTATTATGTAAATGTATTGTGTATTTAGGTTTGTCTTATGACATATGATAGTCCTAGTTAAATGATTACTAGGTCAAATTCTCATGTTTATCCCATATTTGAGATGCCTATTCAAACAATTGAGACTACTATTGAATTTTTTGAGAATCAAAAATATATTGAGTAGGATGGCAAGCTTGTAGTCAATACATGTTTAAATGATTTTTTATTGTAGTTTAAAATTAATTTCTTAACAATTGGTTAAATGTATTTTATGTTAATTTTATAATAATACTTATATTTGAATAGGTTCAGCTACAAGCGAGCTATAAGCGTAGGACCCACAGTCAGACCTTGGATTAATCTAAGGCATTAGAGGGGTATCCATATATTATCATGGCATCCCAGGGAGAGTCTTCTTCAAGGAAGGAAAATAAAGGGAGGCTATTTTATGAATATAATATCTTACATGATATGTACTTTTTTGTATGCCTATACGATAATTTACACATTGTTGGCTTTGTATATGTGTAGATGACATTCACCCAACTTTAGATACTATGTTGGTAGATTTAATTTTTGTATGCCTATCACAAAAATCTATATATTATTGACATTGCACACATGTGACTATATTATATGCCTATCATGGCAATCTATCTAATTTATATTTAGTTTTTATTTCATTATGTTATTATATAGTAATGTTTTGATCTTCCTTAATATTATCTATCAGATCTCATATTTAATGTTATACACAAATGAGGATTAAATTTTTTTTCTTTTCACTACTATAAATCTTGGATCTCCCATATTTTTTTAAATTAAATTTTTTATCTCATTGTGTGTAGTGGAAATGACTAATGACACTCTTATCTACTTAGCATTTATCATCACCTATTTACCTTCACCTAGCTCTAATGCCTTTTTTACTATCTTTTATTGAAACTAGAGCTACTTATTTTATTCCTAATGATACATAGGTATATTTAAGAAGTCTCCAAAACATCCACTCCTAGCTCTAGTCTTGGTAATGATCTCATTCAATGCTTTTGATTTGTCTTGAATCTTCTATCACCAATCTAGTCTTTCTCTTAGAATTTAGGCTTAATAGCCTTCTTATCTTTATACTCTATTTTTTTAAACTTTTGAGACACTTATTTTTGTCATTATACCTCTTAAAAACCTCTCACATTCATTCTCTAACTCATTTCATTCATTTTATTCACAAACTTCCTCTCACTCTTTCACTATCTTCTCACTAGGCAATCCTCTTAGGTTTCAAGTACCAAATCTTGATAGGTTTCATGAGTATAATATATCATCATATCTGATATTTTATGATCATATCATACTTTTTTTAACCTCCTTAAAAAAATTTAATGACACTTCAATACTCATTTTCACATATGAAGCTACTAATGACCCTATCAGGCTTATAACATTTTTTGACCTTTTCACTTTTTTAAAAAAAATATATCAACTCCCCTAAAGATAAAAAAGAATTTTAGACTACCCTATATCTTCATAAAACTCTCCTTAAATTTACATTCTTTAATTCTCTATGTAGGTACCTTTTCCTTTTAAATCCCTTGTCCAATTAGGCCTTTTTAGCCCTCCATTCATGACAAAGTCATCAAAACCATAAAAATTCATATTATACGGAGTTAAACCCACTTTAATCCTTATTTTGGAATCAAAATATGTTATAATACCAAATTTAAATAATTTTACACAGTTAGAATGGGAGTTATAGGGTTTTTGGGTTTGAAACCCTAGTTGCCTATCTACAGAGGCTGAGAGGCTTCATAATTCACTTTATTTAGTTTTAAGTCCTTAAAAATGAAAATAAGACCTTAATAAGGTATATTTTATTGATATCCACATTCCCCAATAGGTAATATCCTTTGATCAACCTTCACTCACTTGAACCAACTCAAAACACATAAATCTATCACTTTTAAGTAGATTGAGTAAGACACAGGGCTTTATATGCACTTTAAAGGTTAATAAATCCCCATTGAACTATTGTCACAATTAATTTTACTCCTAAATTTGTTTAAAATTTTATCAATTTCACAACCATACACTTTCTCAACCATACAGATCCTTTCATTGGCACACTAACCAAATAGACACAGGGTAACTGATCAAAATAGGACTCTATTGTGTTGGGTTTGGTTATGTTCAACAGTTCCAAACTACCAAAAGATATTTATAGAGATTTGTAATATCCTATATTACAAAAAATTATACCAAGTCCATGTATGTTTACCTTTTTTAGGCACACATCAACCTTTCTTGGTATTTGATTGCATAACAAGTCATTGACTATCTACCAAACAGAGTGTTAACTATGTAAAGAGGGAAACATTTCAAATAACAAGGTAATGAATTTTTTTACTTGTTTTAAATCCAACCTATACATCCAAATACTCACCATAAACCCTATATTAATGCATATATGAAACTACTCAAACAATACAATGACTTTCTTGAAATGAAGTTTCAAATACATTAAGGCAACACAATTTAGGGTTTGTCATAGTTATAATAGAGTTCTCATCAAATAATGTTCCCTTTTAGTTTCTCTCCATTTTGGAGATCACACAAAATGAACCTTATAACCTGGCATGTTGTTGATCTTACCTATATATGATCGATCATTCCTCCTTATTGCAACATACTTCACCAATCTCATCATTTATTCTCTTCCTTGACTGTAACCTATAGTTTCTTGTTTAAACCTACCGATACACATAAAAGTGACTTTATTATGGCCTCTAGGTCATTTTAAATACAATATACAAATTAATGACAATCCAATACTATTATGTGTATCCCTTTTTTCCTCCTGATTGGAGATCTCTCTCACCTCTCTCTCTTCTTTGTATCCCTTATACAACACACAAAACCTATAACTTTCAATCCATCCCAAGTCAACATTAGTTTGGGTAGTTACATAATTTATTCTCTTACATCCAACATGAGGATAGTGTTAACATGAATAAACATTATTTTTAAGTGTCAATATGTTAATAGGTCAATTAATCATTAAGTTTTTAGGTATATAGACCTAGTTGTTACTATAATAGGTCAATTTATTAAAATAGAGTTTATATCTCTTAAAAATTATATTTATAGTAGTCTTTTATAAATTGTAACATTTTCTAACCCTTACCTAAGTTTATAGAGCTCAAATCAACCAAAACCTCATCTTACCTAAGTTTTAACTTGTTCTGCAGGTTGAAAGTGCATTGAATATTTGTTAAAAGAATCAAATTTGAATAGTGCAACATCTTCTTGTTCATTTCAAACTCTTATAACAACCATTGATCTAAATATTTTATAGGATATCATCAAAACCAATTTTTAGTGACTACCACTGACCTAGTGGGATAGTCAATGTTTTATCCATCTATAATTGGGGAAGTCAATTTTTTATTTATCTCTACACATCGATACAAATAGTAAATAGTGACCTTTTTGTTATCCTCATTTTAAATAACTACAAAAACATTCCATGTATCATAAAAAAACATTTTAGAGATAATATGAAGATATATAATGAGAATAAAATTATACATAGTAAAAAATATTCTACTTGATTTCAATAGATGAGATACATGGTCAAAGTCATTTAATGATGTCATATTTGTAAGTTGCAATGTTGTTGGAACCTGATATGTGTTGGTTGGAAGTAGAGGTTTGGAACTCCAATCATCCACCCAATCTTGTGACTTACACTCATTCCAAATAGAGTCCACACATGCAAAACAATAACATGCCAAGTGTCTCGTATGAATAGTCTAAGAACTTTCATTTGAGATATGAAATAAGTGGAGGTCACTTGAACCCATTAGATTCATACAATCCTATTACTTTACCAAGTGTTCTTCTTCCATTAACCAAAAATGTCTATGAATAGTAGAATGTTTTTGACCCCCATGACACATGTTCTCATTACACCATTCAACCGTAGATTTTTCATTTGTTAAATGAATACCCTCTTAAAATTTTGACTCCTCCCTTGTGATATCTCTTTCTACACATGATCCAACACCATCATTCTCCCCTTTTCTATGGCCAACCTCGGTGAAACTCCAAATGTGTTATACACTGGTGATAAAGTGCATCCTATTCAACCAATGAAACATTTGTGTATTTTTGAATTATGATGTGTAATTATTTGATCAAATGTAATTTTGATTGAAAATAATGTTCCTCTTACTCAACTGTTCAAAGAACTTCTAAAAATAACCTTGCACATACTTTGAACAATGTGATCTCTCATTGTTGATATATAAATGGTACTCCCTTAATATTTTTTGTTGTTTCTTTGTACTATCAAGTGTATGTATGAAGTCTATATGCATGAATATGACAACTTGTGATGAGTTGTAATAATACAATAGAAATTCCATTTGGGGTTTGAATGTATAATATTCAGCAAAATCAACTATTGAAATAATCAAACCAAGTGGGAATGTATCCTTTATTATCTTTAAATGTTCATCCAACCATCTAAACCTGTGTGTGTGCCTTACATACTCATAAACAATATTCTACAAAAAATTGACCAAAAATTTAGAAATAGGTATCTTTTTTCTAACAAGCTCACACCTTTTAGACTCTTTGCTATATTTTACTTGATAAGTCACTGATTTATATTTTCTTAAACCAAATAATTCCTATCCAATTGTACTTTTAATCTCCTCACAATACACCATAAATTATACAATTTCCATTTAAACATAAACATGCATATGTGAATCTACTCAAGCAATACAGTGACTTTCTTGACTTAAATTTTCAAATACATTAAGATAACACAATTTGGGGACTGTCATAGTCATAAAAAATTTCTCATCAAAGAATGTTCTCTTTTAGTTTCTCTTCCTTTTGGTGATCACACAAAATGAACCTTATAACCTGACATGTCTTTTATCTTACCTATAGAGAATTGAGTATTCCTTCTTGCACCATACTTCACCAATCTCATCATCTATTATCTTCCTTAACTGTAACCTACAGTCTCTTGTTTAAACCTGCCAATACACATAAAATTGAATTGATCATGGCCTCTAGGTCCTTTTAAATATAATATACAAATTGATGATAATCCAATACTATTCCATGAAATATAGATACACAGAATCATTCCATATTTATTCACTTTCAACAATCTTTATTACAAGACATAGCCCATGAAAAGGACTAGATCATCTTCTTTTTAGAGTTATATTATCTTCTCTTCATTGCCCCTTATTTTCTCCTTATTGTATCTCTCTCTCACCTCTCTCTATTATTTGTATCCCTTCTATGCCACATAACACCTATAACTTCCAATCCATCCCAATTCAACATTAGTTTGGGTGGTTATATAACTTATTCTCTTACATCTAATGTGAGGATAGTGTTAACATGACTAAACATGATTCTTAATTGTCAATAGGTTAATAGGTCAATTAATCATTGAGTTTTTAGGTTTATAGACCTAATTATTTCTCTAATAGGTCAATTTATTAAAATAGAGTTTGTAGCTCTTAAAAATTATATTTATAGTAGTATTTTAGCAATTGTAATATATCTTAACCCTTACCCAAGTTTATAGAAATCAAAATAACCAAAAATTCATCTTACCCAACTTTTAACATGTTTTGTAGGTTAAGAGTGCATTTTTACAACCACTCAAATTCACCATTCCATTCCACCCAGAAGTGCATTTTTACTACCATTCTAGAGCACAGAAACACTGACAATAAATATTGTCAAATTTTAAGTTGTGTTTATATAAATCTATTTTTGATGCTTTTTGACTAAAAATTTATATAGACAACACATCCAAAGGAGGGTGGATAACATATAGGACTAGGTTATTGACCTACCATTAGGTCCAATCAACAAACCCACCACCTATTCTAGCCTCAAGAATGCCCTTCCCAATACAAGAAAAATGAAAATTTTTAGCCTAATTTCAAACATTCATAAAATGAAAATTTTTAGTCATTTTCATGAACCATTAGATCCCTCCCCTACCTCCTTAGGCCCTATAATTTCACCCTAGAGGAATTAGTTGTAAGCTTCAAGAAAAATCCAATGGATAAGTTACAATGAGGGGTCCGAAAATGAAAATTTTTGGTAGTGAACAAGCAAGTTCTTGAGATCCAATTGGCATTTCTACCTCTGATACCTCCACTTGATAATCTATCACTTGTATCACATTGAAATGACATTCAAATCCACCCAGAAGTGTATTTTCACTAACATTTCAAAGCATAAAAACATTGATAACAAATGTTTTCAAAGTTTAAGTTATGGTTATAAAACTCTAGTTTTGATGCTTCCTAATTGAAAACTAACACTACCAATGTGTCTAGGGGGGTAATGTCTAGGACTAGGTTCTTGGCATCACATCAGGCCTAATTGACAAACCCATCACCCATTCTAGCCTTAAGAATGCCCTTCTCAATATAATAAAAATGCATTTTTTATCCTAAGTTCAAATACATGTAAAATAACCTATAAGTCATTTATATGAATCATAAGATCCCTATAATACCTATTTAAGCCCTTTAATTGTACCCTAGATCACTCAAGTGGAATATTCAATTGCAATCCGTTGGACAAGTTGCAGTGAGGGGTCCAAAAATGAAACTTTTTGGCATTGAACAAGCAACTTCTTGAGCTCCAACTAGCATTTATTTATCTAAGACCTCCACATAGGAATCTATCACTAAGATCACATCTAGATAGGCAAATTACATGTCATCACACTGCCACTATGTTTAAATCCACCCAGAAGTGCATTTTCACTATCATTTTAGAGCATAAAAACATTAACAAAAAATATTCTCAAATTTTAAGTTATGATTGTATAAATATAGTTCTATTTCTTCTTGACTAAAAATTGACACTTCTAACATGTTCAAGGGGCAGATAACATCTAGGACTAGGTTCTTAGCCTCCCATCAGGCCAGATTGATAAACCCACCACCCATTATGACCTCAAGAATGCCCTTCCCAATACAAAAAAATGCCAATTTTTTAGCCTAAGTTCAAACACTTGTAAAATGAAACCTGTAAGTCATTTTTTGAGCTCAGATCACTTCCTATTTCTATCTATTTTTTCTTTTTTCTAAGTGTGAAAAGTAGAAACTAGTTATGAAGGGTGTGGAAGAATACATATTGAATGTGCATGCATTGAATCTAGATGATTATGGAGAGATCCTCTTTGGCTTGGGAGGATGACCTAAAAATAATAAAACACAAAAATAAATTTTTTTTTTAGACAAATATATGGGTGGATTTCCTAGCATGAGCTAGATCCTAGAAGTGAAAGCTTTTTAGGAAGCTATCAATCCACCTGATTTTAAACACTTAAGTGGTAATGATAAAATAAATATATTTGACTTATATGACTATAAAATTTAAATTAAAATACATCAAAAAACATCAAATTAATCAAGAAAACTAAATGCTTTGCTTAGATGGCTAAAATAAAGCAACTAGTTTAAATATTGTTAATACTGAAAATTGGTTAAAATAAAGTTGTGGTTTTTGGTTTGGATTGGTTTGATAAATCTCAAAAAAGTGATTTGGTTGGGGTTGTAAAGGGGTTGATATGGTGAAGAATAATTTTTTAAAGATAATAAGAGGTATAAATGGTCAAAAGATGGCCAAGAAGGCAAAGGTGCAAATGGTCCAAAATGAGGCCAAGAAGGCAAAGGGGTAAATGGTCAAAATTAGACCAAAAAGGCAAAGGGGTAAATGGTTATCAAGAAGAGAAAGGGTATATGGATAAGAGGATAAAATTATAATAGGGTGATGAATGAAACAAGTTAAATAATAAATCCAAAGGGAAAGGAATACAGAAATTAAGATAACTAAATAACAGGATTATCTCAATGCTTGAAGATGTTTGTTGTTGAAGATTGGCTTGTTGATAGTTTATGAAGAATTGAAGTAATTTTGGTAGAGTTTTGTTTCTTGATATATTTATCTTTGATATTATTACCTCCTTGATGATACTTCTAAACTTACAACATGAATTTTAATAACAAAATACTAACTTCCAACTTAACCTTAGGTAAAGGAGAGGGGGGTATTTATAGCATTTAATGTGAAGAAACATGCCAAAATAGAGGAATAGTGGAGAAATTATAATTTCTCCAAGTGGGATCATGAATTAATTAAGGATGAGGTTGGTGTTGATTCACACTTTGATCATAAGTGTCCCATTTGGGGTTGGTGTGTCTCCCACCTTGCACATGAGTCTAATTTTGAATGAAAATTATGCACATGGGTTTGAATGAGACCAAAGACTTTTACCCACCCTTTCTTTCTTTCAAAAAATAACTTAAAGGGGTGGTACACCAAATTTGGAACCATTTTCCATGTGGGGGATGAAAAATTCAAGGTGACGTTGAGGAAGATTCCTATTTGGGTTGAGAAGTCTCTCATTTCTACTAAGAAGTCAAAAATGGGTGCCCTTTATCTTTCCCAAAGTCTTAAAGAGTTAAGTATCTATTTTAAAGTATAATTTCATGTTAGGAATACAAAATCCATGTTTAATAATGACCCCTTAATGGTAAATTCTTCATATTTCAAGGGGGCAGCTTTGTGATGTTGAAATGAGGTCATTATGCACTTTGGGAAAAGGTCTCAAGTGGGGTATGTTGTCTCACATCAAGCCATGTCACTTGCCACATCACCTCTAAATCACATGACATGTCAATTTCCATGTCATTTACCATTTCATCATGCCATGTGACTTCCATGTCATCATGCCATGCCATCATGAATAGAGATAGTGGGGCACATAGTGAATAGTGACAATGAATAGTACTTTCAAATAGTGATTTTAAATGATATTATATGACTAGAATAATAATTATTTGGTTAGGTTAAGGGGGGTTTAGTAAGATTTAAGAATTTTTAGGGGGTCCTAAGGTATTTAGTCATCAAAAAATGTAAATGTGTAGTCTTTGGTGTTTACATTTTTCCCCTTTTCGTTATGCAGATTTGAATTAGCAAGATTCAAAATAAAAACAAATCACTTAGTCAAAGTTCATGATGCACCGAGTATGGGAGGAGTTATTCCCCCTCAAACCAAGAATTGATGAGGAAAGGTTGAATCAGGTGTAGGTTTGATAAGTAGTTGATGGGGAAGCACTAGGTGGTGCCATAAGGTAGTTGGGCATGTGAAATGCCAATGGGTTCACAAAATATGATGATGCAAAATAGTCAAGATTACATAGAGACTAAAGGTTCCAATGTTGATAAAAAAAAGTTGGGTTTTAAGATAAATTATAAGGCAATTGGTCCCTAACATTGGTCATATTTGATCAAGTTAGCCTTATCAAGGTTCCTAGATAGGGCCATTGTTGACTCAGGTATTAAGGTAGGAAGTGCTCTTGAGAAAACACAAATGGTCTAGTTTTTCATGAGGTGGTGACATTTTTTAAAATTTCAACATGGAAAGGTTGGTCATTATGGTTAAAAGTTATTGCAAAAAACACCAATGTTTTAGGTCAAAAACAATGGACATCAAGGTGTACATGGTGAAAGCATGGGTAGATTGGGTATGGGATAGAAGGGGATGGCTAAGATGACTCCAAATGCACATGGAAAGTGGATGTTGCCTATATAATTCTATGGATAGGAATCCAAAAATAGCATCAGGCCAAATGTAGTTATTTTGAGGTGAAGGGTGTTGGTTAATGTGGTTGCCCCAATTTGATATGTAGGTAGGTCTAGGTGATGGACATTGGAGAAAGGGAAGTGCCAAAGTGTGGAAAAGATGGCTACCAAATAGTTTATGATGGGTGTGGTATAAATGGTGGTTGAGATTACCTAGGATGTAATTAGATGATTATGTCGACTATGCAAGAGAAATCTATAGCCATAGATAAGCAGGTTGAAACATGAAATTATAGCCACATTTTTAAAGAAAAGAAAAGGGAGAAATGTGTTTTACCAAGCTTTTAAAAATATGGAACTACTCAAATTACCATAGTTATTCAACGGGTTTTTTCATCACCATACAAATAAGCTAACATTGTGTACATTCCACACTAATGTCATTAACAGGTTACAGAAGGTTATGGTTTAGGGAAGCAAAGTAGAAGAGTGGGTAAATGAGAAGTGGTGAATATTTTAACCCTTGAACCTTGAGTCAGTGGGGCCCCAAAATAAGTAAGCATTGAGTTTTTGAGGGAATTCTAAGAAAGACGTTGAGGGGTTTTGGAATATGGAGTGAGGTGAATAATAATATTAATTAAATAAGGGATTAGGTTGTGGATTTCATGCATTAAATCAAAGGGATATTTTAAGGCATAAGAAGATATAGTCTGGGAAGGGAGAATCAAGGGGAATTATTGGAATATAGGGTGCATGTGAGGGTGTAGCTATCATCCCCACATGAGTATCCCAAATATTTTATTTAAAGGTGGTTTTAGTGTTGATTCTAACACCTTTGAAGGCTAGAGTAAAATGGGTTGAAAATAGGCAAGACCAGAAGAGGTTGGGAAGGAATTTTCATCTGGATAGCTTAATAGTGCTCAAGCTTACTAGATGGTCATATGAGCCTGCAGTCCTAGCCAATTGTGTTATAGAGCCATAAGATGGGTATATATATCATAGTAAACCAAAATTGAGTGGAAGACCTTGAAGGCCATAGCATGCTCAAAATGGGTAGAGGGTTTAAAAGGAAAAAGGTGATTGGGAGGGTGAAGGGAGTAGTTAGAGAGGGATTAAAAAAAAGAGTCTGAGCACAACATATAGAGTCATTAAAGGAAGAAAGGGATACTCTTAAGGTAGTGAACCTGACTAGATTTCATGCATTAAGGCAAGGGCATGGAGGATACAAGGAAGTAGACAAGGATATGTATGCATAATTAATTTAACTAGTGACCACACTCGAAAGAGGTGGAGGTTGAATTGGAGAACACAAGGGAGATCCAAAAAGGGGTAAGTAAAAGGTGGACTAAGAGATGGATGAAGAGAAAAAAAATGAGATCATAGATAAATACGAAGGTGGAGAAGGATGGAAGAAGCCAAGCATGGTCATATAAGTGAGGAAGAGCAAGGAAGGGAATCAAGGGAGATGAAAAAAATGAAATGAAATGGAAAAAAGAGAAGACAAATAAAAGGTAGAAGATGGGGGGAGAGAGATGCACTAATGAATGATAGTTTTGATAATTGAAAAGGATGGGGAGAGAAGTGTAACAATCATGAAGGTTAAGGGGAGGATGAGCTGTATGGGCAGCCATGAAAGGTTTGAAAATAAGTCTAAAAAGATGAAGGAGAAAATAGTTTGGTGATGAAAATAAAAAACAAGGAAATAAACAGAAGAAAAGGAAACAAAGAGGATGACATGAGAGCGAAGAAGCAGGTGGTATCTTAACCAAGTAATCATGGATGATGATGATAATGAAGCAAAGTAGATGGTGGTTTTTAAGATGAGAATGGGATGGAAAATGGGAAAGGGGTTAAGAAAAGTAAGGTGAAGTAAAGGATAGGTGGACAAGAAGGTTAAGAGATGAGATAGGCATCAATCAGCTTGTTAGAAGAGATGGACAAAATGAAGGGGTGATTAGAAGAGATTGTCAAGCCAAAAAGTGGTGAGGTCATGAAGAAATAGGGGGAAAAATGAAAGGGAGTGAGATGAAATTAAGGGATGAAGATCATGGATGATAAGAACAAAAATGAAGAATTGAAGTAGGGATACAAAGCATGGATACTCACACATATGCAAAAGATAAGTGAGTACCAAGAGGGAAAGAGGAAAAGGGGAATGAAAAAGGGAAGAAGGCAAAAAGAGATAAGAAGAAAAGGGAAATTATGGAAGGCTTCTCAAAGGATGAAGGCCCAGTTAGAAACTAGTTGTGGAGGGAAAAAAGGAAGATAAAAAGGATGAAATAATGGAAAAAAGCAAACAAGAATAATGGAAAATGGGTACAGTGAGAAGAGTGGGGGAATGGTAGATAGTGGTGGTACACATAAATAAAAAGTGTAGAAATAGAAACAATAGAAAGCTTTCAAGATGCATAGGATGATGTGGAATGGATGAGGAAAAGAGAGTGATAAATAGGGTATGACAAATATCCAAGGGTGAGGGGAAATGATGAGGATGGAGAAATAAGTTGAAGGGGATAAAAGACAAGGTTGGTAATAATGTGAAAGAGATCAAAAAATTCAAAAGGTGGGTGGGGAAGGGTGCTAAAAAGCATGCATAAGGAAAGATGATGGGGAGGCCAATTAATTAGAGTAGGAGGTGGATTTATAGGAGCTAAGAAGGGCCAATGGGGAAGGCTATCAACCCTTATGTTAAAAAAGATTAACAAGCTGGAAAAGTGGTTAAAAGAGATTGACAAGCTAGAGTTAGGGAGATGGTTAGGAGATAGGTAGAGAAGTGGAGGAAAATATTTTAGGTGAGAAGGGAAAATAAAGTAAAGGATGTGGATGAGATGACCTCGATAACTGAGTGTTGCCTTTATAGTCCAAACAAGCCAATGAAGTTCTCCCAATAATGAGGGAAAGACTTAAGAAGAAGTATTAGATGGTGTTAAAACATAAGGACACTGAAGAAAGAATTCAAATCTTCCTTGATGTAGGATGCCCTAAGTAGGAGGGCATTGTTAGTAGTGGAAATGAGTGAGAAGGAAAAGGGGGTTAGAATTAGTTGTTAGTGGTTGAGTTACCCCTAGAAGTGGAGCAGTGACTACATAGTCCATGGACATTAATCCAATGTAGTTCAACAAGGTTTGGATGAGTGTTTTTCAAATTGGCTGCCCTAATGTGATGGACAACATGGGATGGTTTGGGTTGAGGGAGAAGGTTTGGTAAAACAACAATTTTGGGTTTTGGTGAAGGTGTTGGTGAAAGTGAATGGGGTAAAGGCTGGTAAATAGTTACCATAATGATCCCACATTTAGTAGGATGAGAGATACAGATGGGTAAGTTAGGATAAATTATAAGGTAACACAATGTGAAGTACACAAATGATCTTCAATGGAGATAATCCAAAGAAGAGCTACCTTTGTTAGGAGGTTACACCTTTTAAAATTGTGTCAGGGTAGGAGTTTTGAGATAGTGTTTACCAATATGAGCCAAGTTTTAGGAGGTGTGGGTCTATCTAGATCTATAAAGTCACTATGGCCAAGGTTCAACACTGATACAAGCTAAGTTTTAAGGGTAGTAGTGAAGTGATGACCTACAAAGAATTTCTTTCACAGTCAAGTAGATTTTATAAGGAAGTTAGCAGTGTGGTGAGTGACAAAGGATAAATTGTCCCTGACCCAAGAGCTACATGGGTAGGCTAGACAAATGGTGGCCATGTTTGCATCCTCTATTCTAGGTTTGTGGAACTAATGATGTATTTGTTCTAATAGTTTGGGCCTAAACAATAATATGATGTGTGGCCAAGAAAATATGGTGGTTCTCTTGCTACAAATGAACATTCAACTAGCATAAAAGAAAAGACTACCATGTTTGAGCAGACGCTACCAATGGTTAGGGTCTAATGCTCAGAGCATGTGGTAATTGGTTGATAGGAATAGGAGGAAAAGAGGGGAAAGAAGGTGAATGTATCACTATGAAAGACCTAGAGCAGAGTATGATTCTTTCCCTATGGGGATGAATGTGGGAGAGGAGAATAGAGTATACCCTTTATTGGTTGATGAGATAGGGAATGCTATAGATGTTAGTTTAAGGAGTAATTAAGTATAAGGATGGTTGAACACAAATATAGAATCACTAGATAATTGGTCTAATTCTTAGGTAGGAAAATAATGTATTCCTGTGTGTTAGGCAATATGTTTGTAATGTGATGACTATGTATGTGTCATGTGACTCCTTGCACCCTAAATAAAATATTACATAGTTTGATGTAAACATGTATAAAATGTTTTGGATGTTGTTGGTTGAATGTTATGGTTTTTGTAATATTACTTAATGTAAAAAGTATGATTAAGGTTGTAATATTGGATGGTAAAATTTGTGATGAAAACACCATCCAAGCACATTAAGATGATAATAGGGAATGATGCTTTGGTTTTTTGACAAGGACTAGAAACAAACCTAAAGTGGGATTAGCTTCATGAATATAATCCCTTAAAATTCTATAGATGAGTGGTTATTAGTTTATAAAAAAAGGTTTCTTGATCATAGGGTGTCAAGTAAGCTCTAAATCGCTTAATTTATAGATAGTCTAAAAGGAAGATGGGTGATAGGTGGTGTGAAGGGTGATAGGTGATATGTATGATAACCTCATGTGAATTATTTTAACCCTTCTATAGGTGGATTAAGAATAGTAATAGACAAGTCCATGTCGCATCTAGATGTAGACTAATCAATGTGGGAAGTCTACATGTGAAGTCCAATTGTAGCTTTAGATTTTTTGTGATAGTGGGTATTTTGTTGTATTGTTGTATATGGGAAGCTAATTGATGTAAGAACCTTCTGTGAAATTTCTCTACTTTTGACAAAGTTAAATCAGCCATCTTTTAAGGGATTGGTCTAAGATTATTGGCTTTGTTTTAATGTTCTTGATAGCTATCCTTCAAGGGAATAATCTACCTTACATGTGGTAAATTTTTTTTTGGGCAACTATCCTTCAAGAGAGCAATCTGCAATGCATAAGATATTGACTCAATTAATTATTTAAATATTAAATGTGTTTAGACATGGACCATTCTAATTAGGTTTAGGGGTTTACCTTTATGAGGGTAAAAATTTACATAAGAAGGTCAATGATATGTGAAAGGGTGTGGTTTTGAGAGATAATGACCATGGGATTCCATCTTGTTAGAGATGAAAAGTATCCATGATAATCTTGATATGGATAGAGATATGGTACCCATATTTAGGATTAGGCCATGAATATAATGGTTAGTCACATGGTTCTATGTTATAATCAATTGTACTCAAAAGGGGAGGAGGAAGGTGGGTGAATGTTAATATCTCATAATCAAGGGATGGGCTTAAGTTAGACAAACATGTGAGCTTGATCCTTCTTTAACAAAAAAAATGATGGAGATATGAAGGATTAAGAGGCTTAGGTTATAGTTTGCCTTTGAGAGAGGAAAAATGATAATCTCCTGATCCATACTTATGGGTGATGATGTAGGGTCCAAGCCAATTGAAAGGAAACTTACCTCATTTACTCTTCTCTGTGTTTGTCACTTGTTAGTTTTATTTTAGGATGAGATCTTCAATATTTAATTCTCATTATTTGAGGTGGTTTTTATAAGCATGTGTGATATGTTCTTGATAGATATGAAGGTAGGTGAGAGATATTAAATGATGCTCATCAAGTAGCTTATGTTGAGTTAAATGATACTGACAAAAATCTTCCTCAAAAATGAGTTCCTTTAAAGATATGTGAAGAGAGGGGATTTGGAATTAAATAAGAAATATTTATTCTACTCCAAAGACTAGAGAGAAGGGGGTAGCACCAGTGGAGGTTTAAATGCTAGTGCGATAGGCCCATAAGGTGAATGGGATGTGCAAGTGACAATCCTGACCTGAATCACTAATAACTTTGGTTAATATTTTGGTGAGGGTTTTATTAGAGGCTTCTACTTATCCATTCAATTGTGTTCAGTGGTGAGGAAAATCTTAAATCGATGCCAAATGCATCACATAAAACTTGTACTTGCTTATTCTTTAAGGATTTGCCATTATCGGTGATGATCTTATGAGGAACACCAAAGTGACAAATGAAATGGTGGTTGATAAAGTCAATAATATTTTATGATATTTTAGAGATTAAAGGAATAAATTATACCCACTTGGTGAATTATTTGGTTGTTGTAATGATGGAGCTATGCTGCTATGAATAATGGGGGTTAATTTCCCCAATGAGATCGAGCCTCCATTGACAGAAAGGCCAAAAGTCCTTAGATACTTGGAGGCTATTAGGTGGAATATGATGTAAATTAGCATGTTTTTGACATTTAACACACTTTTTTACATAATCATAATAGTATTAGTTGAGGGTGGGCCAATGGTAGCCAAGATAAAGTATACATATAACAACTACTACGCCATTAAAGTGTCCCTCATAGATCCCATCATGTGTTTCTTTGATGGCATGGGAATATTCATGGCTACATAGGCAATGAAGGAGACTATAAAAACCTTTTTTGTAAAGGATTCCCCCTAGTATGGCGTAACAAGAGGTACTTTGAATAAAATATCTTTCATCATTCCTAGAGAGGTTTGGAATAATAATGCCTAGGTTGAGGTAATTGAAAGTTTGGTCATACCAAATGTCATATGGGGATTCCTTTACATTACAAATAGTAGGGAGGTCAGATTGGCCATAAGAGGGTTTGGTAAACTAATGAATGGTGAAAAATATTTTGTAATTGGAAGGCTAAGAAGGGATCTGAGAAGTAAGGTAAGCCATTGTATTTGTAAATTTATTGGTAGATAGGGGAACAGATTGGACTAGGTAATGTTTGAATGATTTTAAGATTTTTTCAAATAAAAGTTTATATTTTAGCAATACATCATTCTTACATTGATAGGATCCATTGAACTGGTTGACCATAAGTTTGGAATCACCAAAGACATGAATTGTCTTAATTCCCAAGCTTTGATTAGTTCAGAGACTTATCACTAGGGCTTCATACTTAGCCATGTTATTGGTGCATTCAAAGTCAAGTTTTAAGGAGAGAGGAAGGGGTTCACCATCAAGAGTAATGAGAATAACTCCAGCACCCCCTCCTTGTTGTAATTTTGAGACATTAAAGAACATGGTCATTTGGTAGGTTATGTAATCTTTTTGAAAAAGAGTCATTATAGACTCATCTGAAAAGGCAAGAGGAGGTGGTTGGTTATTTGGTAAAGGAGATTTAGCCAATTGATCGATAATGACCTAGCCTTTAATTGAATTTTTTTGGAGAAATTCAAGGTTAAATTTAGTGAGGAGCATGAGCTACTTATCCATACACTAATTTTGGTATGATTTAAAGTGCATGTATTTGAGTGGGTTGGTATTAGTGATGACATAAGTTTTATGGTTAAGAAGGTAGTGGTAGAGTTTGATGGCCACAAAGTTCAATGCTAAGTAGAGTTTATTAGTGTGTGTATATCAATTCTCATATTCTAAAATTGTATAACTAATGTAGTATATGGATTTCTCTCTGTGTTGTTCATCTCGGTGAGCCAACATTGCCCCTAGGGATTGGTGGTAGAGATATATAGGTAAAAGGGGTGGTCATCCTTAGGAGGGGTGAGGATAGGTGGTGACAAAAAATATTGTTTAAGTGAATCAAAGGCCTTTTAACAATCACTACTCCATTTAAAAGAGACATCCTCCTTTAGAAGGTGATGGAAAGGTGGGTACCAGTCTAAAAGTTAAGAAATGAAATGGTGAATGGATTGAAGTTTTCCTTGAAGGATGTGGAGTTTCTTAAGGTTGGTTGGAGGGGGCATGTCTAAAATTAATCTGACTTTAGTAGGGTCTACTTTAATTCTATGAAGAGAGATGATAAATCTAAGAAGATTTCTTGAAAAGACCTCAAAAATGCATTTCTTGAGATCTAGATGAACATGAAAATGGATGAGGCATTCAAATATAATTGTAAGAGTAGTCAAGTGATCTTTTTGGAGTTTGTATTTCTCGAGAAGGTCACCCACATAGTCTTCTATAATTTTATGGATGGTATCATGGAAAATATAAGTCATGGCACATTGGTAGGTTGCACTAGCATTCTTTAACTTGAAAGGCATGACTCTATACCATAAAGTTCCATAAATGGTGGTAAAAGTAGTTCCGTGTTTATCTTTAGGAGCAATAAAGATCTAATTATAACCTAAAAATCCATCTATGAGAGATATCATCTCATGGATAATTGTAAGATCAACAAGCTAGTTGATTCTAGGTAGAGGGAAGTCATCCTTAGGGTAGACAAGGTTAAGGTCATGAAAGTCTACACAAATACGTAGACCCCCAATGACTTTGGTGACAAGTACAATGTTCAAGACCCGTTGGGGGTAGTCAATGGGTTAAATGAATTTTATAGATATGAGATGTTGAAGATCTTCTTTAATGAGAAGGGCTATGTGAGGATGCATGCATCAAATTTTATATTTAACAGGCTTGGCATCATGATGAGTGACTATGTTATGGGTAGAAATAATGGGGTCAATCCTAGGCATATCATTGTAAGACCAAGAAAATGATATGCTATGATCTTGGAGGAAAGAGGAGAAATCTTGAAGTTACTTGGTATTTAATGATTGACCCAAGTTAATAATGTAGGGGTTATTTGGAGTGCCCAAGTTGATATCGATGGTTGATTCATTAAACATAGTTGAGGCCTTAAGAGGAGGGGATTTATGGATAGAACAATCTCTCGTATCGAGGTATGTAAGAATAGAATCATCATCTTGATGTTGGATGGTGTTGATGGTGGGAGAATTAGTCTCTACCCTTTAAATATGTATGAGTGGAAGGACTTTGGTTTGGCCACTATTTTGGTAGATGAGAGGGCCCAAACTTATAGTATTGATCAAAAAAAAAGTTATGAGGGATAATATCAGAATCTTCAGGTAGAGAAAGTGTCTAGGTTGGCAAGGGTGGGATATCTTCCTCTATGTTGGAAATGGGTTTGGGTAAATTGGTGGATTATTGAGGTGGTTCATACCTAATACCAAATAACTCATGAGGTTATAAAGTTTTGAGATGGGATAACTCATGAGGCCCTTGTTCAAAGAGATTGAGGCTAAATCCTTTCCAAGCATATCTATGAAGATAGAACTTAGTGAACTTTAGTTTGCTAAGATAAGAAAAGTTAGAGGTAAATGGTTGGATGGATGATGTAGTGGTAGGGAATATAAGTGGTTGATCAAGTCCCCCATAAATGAAATGTGTTTGATGAATAGGGAGACCAATGGGGATGATGGTTCCAATGTTAGGGTCATAAGAAGGGTCATGTTTGAGATTCTCATATTCTTGGGGGGTAAGGAGGGAATCTAAGGCTAAGAGTCTATATTCCATAAAAGAAATACATTGGAATGTGGGTTTTATGGGGTCTTTTATAGGAATCTAGGAAGATGGGATAGATGAGCTAGTGAAAGCTTCATCAACATCAGGTGTGAAAATGATATGGATTCTAGTTGGTGAGGTTGTGTTTTTGGCAGATGGTTGTGTGGTGGATAAAGGAAGAAGAAGTAAATTATTGGGTTGATATGTCATATTGAAAGATGTAAAAGAACTAGGGTTAGCTTGGATAATCACTACTTGCCCTTCATGTTCAAACTTGACACATCAATGTAAGGTGGAAGGGACACAACTCATGGCATGAATCCAAGGGCTTCTGAGTAAAATGTTGTATTGAAACTCTCCTTATACAACATAAAAGAGTTTAATAATAGTATGAGGCCCTACATAGATGTGGAGGACAACTGTGCCCAAGGTGGTAGCCATAGTATCATTGAAAGATAAAAAGACCACTGAGCTTTTAGACATGATTTTTTTAGGTAATAGTAGCTAGTCATAAGCATGGGAGGAGATAATATTAATGTTATATCCCACATAGATCATCACCCTTTTGATGTAAGTTTGATTGATGTATGTTGTAATGAGGAGGGGGATCAAGATCCTCTAAATGAACATAAAGTATTTCTAAATTATTAAATGTGACAAGGTTGGAATTATAAAAGGTACCAATAAAAGTGGCTAAAGGTTGAGGATCATTGGGTTGGACCTCAATGGATTATAGAGCCTCTATGAGTACTTGACAGTGATGGGGAGAGGTAGAGATTAACTCATACAAGCTCATCTTTATAAGAGTTTGGTGAAGTTGCTTGAGGATAGCTTTTCAAATGGATATTGCATATGGGTTAGGGTATGGAGGGTTATATGGGGAGGCACCTAAGATAAACACCTTGGGTTTTTTTAAATATGGATAAGGTTAGGTATTATTTTCTTGGGAGTTTAGAGAGGGGTAAGTCTAAGTAATGGATGACTTAGTCTTCCCTTTATCCATCTGTTGGGCCCAAGATCAGGTAATCATGTGAATCATTTGGATAAGGGGGTTCTCTAGATTGGATGGTTTCTTTGGTTCCTCCTCTTCAATTTTGGGTGAGAAAAAATATTGGATGGGTTGAGTCAGTGGTTGGATTAGAAATGGGGATAAAGGAGTTTTGTTTGATAATAGATCATCTTCATATAAGTTTTGAAAAAGTGCTTGGGGAGCTTTATAGTTCTGTGTCATGTTCTAGTGCCCTATGATATGCACATATCAAGTTATCATTAAACTAAGAGGGTTTGGGATGTGAAGGATCAAAGGGTTTGATGGGTGGTAAACTCAGGGAAGAAGTTGAAATAACTGTTGAAGAATGGTTAAGTAAGATTTGGCTAAAAGTGGTAGATTTTTAGTGGTTTTTTCTTTGGGTTTTTAAGTGGGAGGTTGTGTGGATGTATTTTTGGTTTAGGCATGATGGTTGACAAGCTGGTGGTAGAAGAGGGTAAGGTAGGTAACTTAGGAATTGTTGGTGTAGTGGGGAAAGGTGATTTAGAAATCAATTATGAAGGTGTGACCAATAAAGGTGGTGGGGTTTTTGCAAAAATCATGGACTTTGTGTTTAAGGTAGAAGGATGGGGACCTAGAATGGAGGGCAAGGTTGAGGGATGTAAAATTCAAGGTTTTGGGCCCTTTGGGATTTTACCTCTTTGGTTGTTTTAGTTGTTGGTTTTGGAGGGGATTTAGTCACTTTAGTTGTCTTAGTGGGTTTAGGTGTTTGAGGGTCAATCTATTTGGAGGAGGTTTTGGTTGGTTAGGTGGAGGTTTTAGTTGGTTTAGAAGGGCTAGGTTGGTCTGCCAAAGAAGAGGTTAGATGTTCCAGTTTGGTTCCTTTACCTTTATCTTGACCTCTGATAGAAGGTTTTAAAATTATAGGTTGGATGGATAGAGCCATATTATATTGTGAGATAGCTTCCAAAGAGGGGGTGTATGGTTCTACGATAGGGGAGGTAAGTGTGGTATCATCCAATGGAGGTGTGGATATGGATGCTTCCTTTGTTTGGGTGTACAAAGGAATATAAGGCAGTCTTTTTTCTTGCATTAGGGGAATGGTGAAAAAAATAGTTGAGGTAACATTTCCTTCATCAATGGGTTCAATACTAACCACATTAATAGTATGTGCCTCATGAGATTGTTAGGACTTATTTTCATGATGAGGGGTAGAAGGAGCATGATTAGGGAAAGGCTTGCAGAATATGTCAAGGGCTTGTTTTGATGGTGCATTAGGATTTTTCAATTTGAGCTCCCCTTTGTCAATGAGGGATTGTACAAGGTATTTAAAGGTATTTCACCTATTGATGTCATGTCCTATGACTCGATGAAAAGTGCAATGGTCATTCTCATTACACCAATTGGGCATGAGGTGAGAAGCATCAAACCGTTAGGGTGGTTTAACTGGTGGAAGTTGGATGATATTGGCTTTTAATTACTTTTCCAAAATAGAAGGATAAGGCTCCCTAAGTGGAGTTAATGGCTTATGGTTATTCCAAGTTTGGTTCCTTTGGTTTTAGTTTGGATAGTTGAAGGGGTCAGAGGTTTGGTTCCTTTGGTTATGTTGGTTGGTAGATGGTGGAGGTATGGATTTGAGGATAATAGCATTGGTAGTGGCTTTTCTCTTAGAATTGGTATTGGTTGGCTTGTTGAGTTGGAAGAAGAGGGCTCATTGGGTTTTTATGTTGGGTTCTTTTTCTTCAAATTTAATCTTCCCTCATCAATGAATATATTCTCTATTTTGTGAGCCATGGTAAAATCTTCATCAAATGTCCTAAAGCTTTGGACATGCAATGTGGATGAAATGTGTTTTGCACATGCCTGGGTGAAGAGATCTATAAGCTTAAGTTGAGGAAATAAAAAGGAAATTTGGTTGATTAGGCTCCTCCAATGAGCCATAAAATTGGTAATATATTCATCTTTAAATTTTTTAATGGAGTAGAGGTCGGCAATAGAAACTTTCTTGGATATATTGATCGAAAAGTGATCCAAAAAATTTTGGGCTAGTTGGGCAAAGGAGAAGATGGAGTGTTTTGGGATGACACTATACTAATCTGATGTTGGTCTAGATAAGGACATAGGAAAGGTATTGAGGATAAGAGTGTCATCATGGGCAATCAAGTAACATGTGTACTTAAATGCTCTTAAATTTTGTTGGGGGTCCTCCTTGCTTTGAAATTTAAAGAATTTTGGCAATTCTCATTATGGAGGATATGGTCAGAGAGGGACAGATGGATTGATGGGTTCATTGAAAATTTGGTCATAAGAGATAAGTTTATTGTTAAGCACGAGATATACTGATAAGGGGGATGAATCAGTATATCATATATCTTATAAATATTTTCCTTAACCAAATTCCACTTAATCAAACATTCAAGATATGCAATAAAACTCAAAAAATAAACACCACACAAGATAGAGAGAGACACCAGATATAATGTGGAAATCCAATCTGGGAAAAACCATAGAGAATAATCTCAAGTATATGAATGAGCACCAACCCAAACAATATTCACAAGCCAAGCTTGTAGGAGCACCAACCCCTTTGCTAAGCACCAACCCAACAACTATTCATGAGCACCAACCCATAGGAGTACCACACCCCTTTACCAAGCACCAACCCAACTACTATTCATACCAACCCACATGAGCACCAACCCCTTTGCCAAGCACCAACCCAGCAACAATTCATGAGTACCAACCCACATGAGCACCAACCCCTTTGTCGCGCACCAACCCAACAACAATTCGTGAGCACCAACCCACGGGAGAACCAACCCCTTTGTGTATACCACACACCTATCTCTTAATTTTACTATCTCAATAAATGATAGATCAATACATCTCTTTCCTCTCTCTCACCTTTGATCTTCTAAGCTAGATATAACAAATACAAATCATATTCATCTCTCACAATTGCTCTTCTAAGCTAGATATTACAATATCAAATCAACCTTTATCTCTCATATTTATAAATGGCTTCTCAAGCCTTTATTTATAGCTTTCCAAATGACCTTTGGCCTTCCCCCTTTGTGACCCTACAATCCTCATGAAAAATGGCACCAAACTTGTATGACCCTTCATATTCAAGCCTTTGAAAATTCATGTGGTGACCCTTCATGATCAAAAACATCCTTCCCTCTTTTTTCCTCATCTTGGTGACTTTTCATATTCCTTAAAGTGTCCCTTCATGAGAAATTGCGCCCTTCCTCTTTTGTCTTCACTTGGTGACTCTTGGAATTCCCCAAGATGACTCTTCATGGGAAAATGCATCCCATCCTTCTTTTGTCTTTATCCTGTGGCTCTTTGACTTCTCCATGGGCCCTTCTTTTGTCTCATATGCAGCCAAAAATATATTCATTAATATTAAATAAATATTAATCATATTAGCCAAGATATATTTATTACAAACAACATTAAATGCAATGGGGCCTTTATCATCAATAATGCTAGACCTTTGAAATCAATGACAATATTTCCAACATTTATGTGATCTCGAGATGGATGACTCAAGGGTATTCATTTTATACATTATCATCTTAAACCAAGTCCATGTGGGGTTGTTGGGTTGGATAGGTATATGACACATTTTGTTGGGGCTAGGTGACATGGGAAAAACTAGTGGATGGTTGGGATGATGTCATGTGTGTGTGTGAGGTCAAAAAATATTGGGTGGAAGGTAAAGGTATGTATACTTGTGTGTTAGGAATATATTGATAAGATGTCATGGGTATGTGGTGGAGGGTTGAGGTTGGGGGGTTTATGTGTGGCATTGAAGTGATTAGTGGGTTAGTTGGTTGAAGTTGGGTAGTGACCAAAGTGCTTGTAGGGGGAAGTGTTTATGGTATGGAGAGTACCAAGTTATGAAAGGGGGTTGAGGTTGGTATATTGGTCAAGTTGAAGGGAGTGGTAGAAATGGGTGTGGAAGACACTATGCCAGAAAAAGGGGTAGAAGTGACAAGGGGTAAATTTGAACCAATGTTAGAGGTATTGATTGAGGTAATAAGTTTTTAGGTGGTGGTGGTAGATGGACCAATGGTAGAATATTAAGCTTGGGTAACAGAAGGTTGGGATGATGCAACACCAACCACAAGGTGTAATGGCATATCATAGGATGTATCCATGAGAGGAATTGAATACATTGAATTAGAGTACGCTAAGGTATTAAGATAGTGTTGTAAAATAACCAGATTGTTATCTTGAAAGGTGGAAAAATTTGAATCACCTTCAGGGATTATTGTAGGCACTGTAGGTGGGGGATAATGGTGTGGTGAAGTATGGGGTGATTTATCAACATCTAAGGTATAATCCATGGATGAGTATGAAGAATAAGATGGTGGTGGATTATTTTGGTTTTTCATTTGTTGTCTAGTTTAGACCATATGAGAAATTTATAAATAGATAATGAACCTCTTTCCTCACATAATGAGAAAATAAAGAAAAACCTAAAGAAAATAAGGCACACACTAAAAGTGAAATTAATCCTAGTATTTTTTTAAATCACTTTTGGCTTATGCCTTAAAGAATGTGAAAGGGGAAATTGGCTTGAATAAATCCTAAATAAGTTAGTCTATGTTTGGTTTTGGATTATGTTTAGGCACTCAAGAAGAAGTTTGTATTTGATCGAGTACATGCCTTGGTGCTTGGGGTTCTCTCCCATCACTTCATGATTTCATAGCCAATGCAGGCACTTAGCCAATATATACTGATTACTAGAGTTTATACTCAACTAAAGAGCTGAGTTAGTTATCCCCTTGGTGATTAAATCCAAGTACAATAACTGAGAAAGGGTAAGGTGATATTCTAGGCGATGAAATCTTAGTAAATCCTTATCTCAAGTGAATTTTATGTTTTTTTTATGCAATTTTTTTGGTTTTGTAAAATTTGTACACTAAAATTACTTTGCTTTGCCTTTAACTAATCTAGGTGAACTAATTAAGCAAGCAAGCAAACAATATATGCAGTTAATTTTAACTCAAAGGATTTTTTTAATTTTTTTTTAATGAAAATAAGAAACACTAAAATTAACCTAAATTAAACATGAAGATGCAATCCTAATCCTAGGATTAATTATCTTTTTATTTTTATAAATGCAAGAAATAAAAATTTCTACTTTTTAATTTTTTCATGATTTTCTAAATAAAAGAAGCTAAAACTTATGTTTTGAAAGAGATGAATAATAAATTTTCAGAAATGAAACTATATCTAAATTTAGTTTTCATAATGTAATTAAATTTATTAAAACAATTAATTAACCCAATAAAACTCAAGGGTCCCACTGGACGTGCCAAAATGTTTCTATCTATTTTCACTTTTTTCTAAGTGTGAAAAGTAGAAACTAGTTATGAAAGGTGTGGAAGAATACCTATTGAATGTGCACACATTGAATCCAAATTATTATGGATATATCCTCTTTGGCTTGGGAGATGACATAAAAATAATAAAACACTAAAAAATACTTATTTTTTAGACAAGTAGATGGGTGGATTTCCTAGCGTGAGCTAGATCCTAGAAGCAAAAGCTTTTTAAGAGGCTATCAATCCACTTGCTTTTAAACACTTAAGTGGTAATGATAAAATAAATATATTTGACTTATATGACTATAAAACTAAAATGAAAATAAATTAATATAAAATTAATCAATAAAACCAAATTCTTTGCTTAGATGGCTAAAATAAAGCAACTAGTTTAAATAATGTTAATGCTGAAAATTGACTAAAATAAAATTGTGGTTTTTGATTTAGATTGGTTTGATAAAGGTCAAAAGAGTGATTTTTTTGGGAATGTAAATGGATTTATATGGTGAATTATAATTTTTTCAATAAAACAAGAGGGAAAAATGGTCAAAATAAGGCCAAGAAGGCAAAGGGGCAAATGGTCCAAAACGAGGCCAAGAAGGCAAAGGGGCAAATGGTCAAAATGAGGCCAAGAAGGCAAAGGGGTAAATGGTGATCAAGAAGATAAAGAGGATATGTATAAGAGGATAAAATTAATAAAATGTGATGAATAAAACAAGTGAAATAATAAATCCAAAGGGAAAGGAATATAGAAATTAGGATAACTAAACAACAAGATTACCTCAATGCTTGAAGATGCTTGTTGATAGTTGATGAAGACTTGAGGTAATTTTGGTAGAGGCTTGTTTCTTGAGATCCTTGTCTTCAATATGATTACCTCCTTGATGATACTTCCAAATATTCAACACAAATGTTAATAAAAAAATACTAACTTCCAACTTAACCGTGGGTGAAGGAGAGGGGGGTATTTATAGCATTTGATGTGAAGAAACATGTCAAAATAGAGGAATAGTGGATCAATTAGAATTTATACAAGTGGGATTATGAATGAGTAAATTATGATATTGGTTTGGATTCCCACTTTTATCATAAGTCTCCCATTTTGGTTTGGTGTGTCTCCCACCTTGCACATAAGTCCAATTTTGAATGGGAATTATGTGCATGGGTTTGAATGAGACCAAAGACTTTTCTCCACCCTTTCTTTATTTCACACAAGAAATTAAAGGGGTGGCACACCAAATGTGGTGTCATTTTCCATGTGGGGGATGAAATTTCCTAGGTGAGGTTGTGGAAGATTCCCATTTGGGTTGAGAAGTCTCCCATTTCGGTTCAAAAGTCAAAAATGGGTGCCCTTTATCTTTCCCAAAGTCTTAAAGAGGTAGGTATCTCTTTTAAAGTATAATTTCATGTGGGGAAAATAAAATAAATGTTTAATAATGACCCCTTAAGGGTAAATTTTCCATATTTTAAGGGGGAACTTTGTGATGCTAAAATGAGGTCATTAAGCACTTTGGGAAAGGGTCCCAAGTGGGGTATGGTGTCCCACATTAAGCCATGTCATTTCTAAGCCATGTCACTTGCCACATCAGCTCCAAATTACATGCCATGTCATATTTCATGTCAATTTCCATTTCATCATGCCATGTCACTTTCCATTTCATCATGCCATGTCATCATGAATAGTGATAGTGGGGCCCACAATGAATAGTGATGATGAATAGTACTTTTGAATAGTATTTTCAAATAGTGATTTTAAATGATATTATGTTACTAGGAGAATAATTATTTGGTTGGGTTAAGGGGAGATTTGGGAGGGTTTAAAAAAATCTAGAGGATCTCAAGGTATTTAGTCATAAAAAATTATAAATGTGCAATTTTTTGATGTCTACACTTCCAAACTAAGTTTTGATCACATCCAACCTAATATTCTCTTAGATTCAAGAATATATAATTTTTTACTGATAGTGACAACCATTTGAAGGTGAAATCTTATCTGGCATAGCTAACCTATAAAAAATTATTAATAAGTAATTAAAAATGAAATTTATATGTACTGCCTAGAAAATAAAAAAATATTTGGTAAAATTGATTACATCTACATTTGAAAAGTCAACATATGTATGTATTTAATTATAAAAAAACACTAGTATATTCTCTAACCTTTAAAGTATCAAGAATAGCTTCATGGTTTGACTCCTAAACTTTCCATATTTTCTTATTTAATGGCCTCCCATGATGTTTTTGTAATTGAATATTTATTGCAAGAATCAAATTTGAATAGTGAAACATCTTCTTGTGCATTTAAAACTCTTAAAAAAAACCATTTATCTAAATATTTTATATGATATCATTGAAACCAAGTTCCAATGACTACCATTGACCTAGTGGGATAGTCAATGTTTTATCCATCTATAACTAGGGAAGTTAATTTTTTATTTCTCTCTACACACTAATGTAAGTAGTAAACAATGCCCTATTCATTATCCTCATTTTAAATAACTAAAAAAACATTCCATTTGTCACATAAAACCATTTTAGAGATAATATGAAGATATATAATGAGAATAAATTAGACATAATTAAAAATATTCTACCTGACTGTAATAGATGAGATACATGGTCAAAGTCATCTGGATGATGTCATATTTTTAATTTACAATGTTGCTGGAACTTGATATGTATTGATTGAAATTATAGGTTTGGAACTCCAATCATCCACCCACTCTTATGACTCACACTCATTCCAAATGGATTCCATACATGCAGAATAAAAACATACCAAGTGTCTCGTATGAACAGTCTAATAACTTGCATTTGAGATATGAAATGAGTGGAGGTCACTTGAGCCCATTAGATTCATACAATCCTCATAATTTTCTAAGTGTTCTTCCTCCATTAACTAGAAATATCTACAAAGAGTAGAATTTTGTTGAGCATTGTGACACATGTTCTCATTACACCATTCAACTATAGTTTTTGCATTTGTCAAATGAACACCCTCTTCAAATTTAAACTCCTTCCTTTAAATATCTCTTTTTACACATACTCCAACACCATCATGCTTCCATTTTCCATGGCCATACTTGATGAAACTCCAAATGTGTTCTATACTAGTCATAACATGCATCCTATTTTACTAATAAAATATTGGTGTATTTTTGAATTATGATATATAATTATCTGACCAAATGTAATGTTGATTGAAATTAATGTTCCTTTGACTCAACTGTTCATAGAAATTTTGAAAACAACTTTGTACATACTTTGAAAAATGTGATCGGTCATAATTGATATATAAATGATACTCCCTTAATATTTTCCATTATTTCTCTATACTATTAAGTGTATGTATGAATACTATATGCATGAATATCGTAACTTGTGATGAAATGTAATATTAGGATAGAAATTCCATTTGGGGCTTGAATGTGTATTTTTTATAAAAAATAAACTGTTGAAATAATCAAACCAAGTCGGAATGTATCCTTGATTATATTGAAATTTTTATCCAACCATCTAGCCCTATGTGTGTGCTTTGCATATTCATAAATAATCTTCTCCCTAAATTTGACCAAAAATTTAGAAATAGGTATCATTTTTGTAACAAGATCACACCTTTTAAATTCTTTTCCATATTTTAATTGATAAGTCACTGATTTATATTTTCTTAAATCAGCTAATTCCTATCCAATTGCACTTGTGATATCCTCACAATCTACCACAAATGTTGTAATTTCCTTTTAAACATGATTTCTTGTAAAATAATTGTCCATCTAGTCTTTTGTAAAATATAGTTGGAATAAATTCCCTCACTGATTTTGATGGAAATTCAATGCCACACTCCTTCAAAATGTTGTTTGTATGCAAATTACAATGAATATGGAGAAAAACATTATAGTGCATTGAAAATTCAAAGTGTTGCCTACAACAAGTGGTGTGTGTGTGTGTGATTTATTTTTACATAAAAAGGTTTGGCCATCTCAAAATATATTTGATAAATAGAAATTTGTGGATGTTTTTCCAAAAAATTAGAGTACAATTATGTTTGATTCATATCCAATAAATGTTTTGGATGTGGTTCACAGTTATGAGACTCAACTCTTATTTTTATAGAATTTCTTGCATTGGGCAAATCTCTTGTATTGTCTTTCTAAAATTGAACAAGTAACTCTTTAAGAGTATCAGCTATAGCCTTATCCTTTTGTGGAAGTATACTAGGGAATGCCCAAAGCTTATTGGTATTAGGTTTATTAAGTCTTTTGCATCTTTCAATTGCTTTCATTATTATTTATCAATTTTTATTAAGAGTCTAACTTGTTTTTGAAACTATTCATTTTTCCCCTATTTTATCATTTACTGCACAAGTTATAAGTATACATTGGGCAACATTACAATCTTGGGTGCATGATTTTAGGCCTACAATATGATATGCATCATATAAATTTTTAATAATTTCATTGTTTTCATAATCCATGTTAGAAGTTATTAGTATTAATGTGTATATTATAGGTCTTATCTTAATTAATTTTATCAAAGAAACAAATAATTGACATCTTTGACTGTCATAATCCAAATTATGAAAGAAAGTATCCTAAATTTGTTGAGCTAGTCTTCTTAAATGGTGATTAGACATTTTATTATGCATTGGTTCTAAAATATTTTCATCGAATTCAATTAAGTACTTGTATTTTCTATGCATAATTCTTAGAGGTGTTGTTAATGAAGGAAATTATTGAGAAGGTGTATCAAAATCATTATTACTTTTATTGTTTATAGGTGGGATGACATTTTATTCATTATTTATTTCTTCATTATATATTTCCATGAATTTTTTTTTATGGTTAATTTCATCATTATTTGTTTCCATCAAATTTTCTTCATTCATGGGGAGTGAAGCATCATACATAGACTCATCATCAACAAAATTAAAAACTTAGAACTTTGAATGTAAACTTCCAACATTATCTAATTAATTATTGTCAATTTCATTACTATTCAGTTCATTATAGTCAATTTCATCATTAATCAATTCATTATGGTCAATTTCATCATTATTTAATTATTATTTTAAATTAACTCATTATCAATGGCATTTTTTTCATCAAGATTAGGGTTTGTACCTTGTCTACCACAAACTTTTTGCATTCGTATCTTATTTTTCTCTCTCAAATATTCTAATTCCTCTCATTTTTTAATTTGATATTTTCCTCTTCCTCAAACATGATCTTTCACCCATCAAGGAGAATTGATAGCTTTTCAAAGGTGGGGTCAAGTACATAGGTACTATAGGCATCATAAAAGTATGCAAGGAATGTTTGTCAAGATAGAATTCTTGATTTGGGTTAAAAATAGATGTTGAAAAATGAGCTTAGTCAATAATAATAATAATAATAATAATAATAATAATAATAATAATAATAATAATAATAATAATAATAATAATAATAATAATAATAATGTGATCATGTTATTACATAACATGATTGAATTATTTTTTATACTAGGTTCTAATTCAACATACATATTGAGAATCATATATTAAGAATAATGAAATCGTGTTATTCTTAATACTTAGTTGGGGTTAGGAATTGACATTGAGAACTAAGTTTTATCTATATTAATTATAATGTGATCATGTTATTAAATAATTTGATCATATTATAATTAATATAAAATAGGGATTATGGATTAAGAATTAAGGCATTAGTGCATAAGGTTTAGGGATTAGGGATTAGGGACTACACTTTATGTTTTAGGATTTAAGGATTAGGGATTAGGGCATGTAAGGTTTAGGTTTAAGGATGAATATAAGGTCTAATCACTTTATGTCATGTTTGAACCTAATTTTTACTATAAAGGATGTTAATTGGGACTAAATTGATTGGTAAATAGGGGAAGTTTTTAGTTTACAATTTAGGGCATAGTATTTAGGTCTTAGGTTTAGGGTACACATGGTCAATCATAAAGATAATTCTTAATATAAATGATGTTAATTGAGCTAAAATTATTGGTATAGGATTTCAAAATTTTATATTTATGGTTTAGAGTTTAGGGATTAGGAACTTTAAGCATTAGGGCTTGGGGTATAGGTTTTAGGGTATATAAGGTACAATCATGATGGTGATTGGGGTAAATTAGAGATGATAAACCCCAAAATCACATTTTATATTCATGAAATTAGGTTGAAGGTGCTCAAAATAGCACCAATTTACTTTAGATGCATAACAGATTGGTACTCAAAAGGCTAAGTTTTAGCCATAGGTTTAAAAAATGCATTTTATGACATATCATGATAAAATCAGTTTTATTGTAATGCATGTATGTTTATGGCATGTAATAGGCATTAATATATAGGGATTAAAATTTATTTTTTAAGGATTAGGGATTAGGGTATAGAGTTTAGGTTTAAGGACTTGTATATAATGTCTAATTGCTCTATGCCATGTTAACTTAATTTTTACTACAAAGGATGTTAATTGGGACTAAATTGATTGGTAAATAGGGAAAGCTTATGGTTTAAAATTTAGGGTATAGTGTTTAAATTTTATGTTTTAGGGATTAGGTTTTAATGTATATATGGTTTAAGGTACATAAGGTCAATCATAAAGATAATTGAGGACAGTTTGAATCACTTGGACCCATTTGTGACTATAGAATGCATTTTTGGGTTATCATTATATCCCATATGTCATCATCCATATTGAGTGAATTAGTAAAATGGGGTAATCAGTCATGTGATTTAGGCCAAACTAAGCCTTGTGAACTCAATTCTTAGCCTAAATGATGTTAATTTGGGGTAATATAATTGGTTCAAGGTTTAAAGAGTTTATATTTATGGTTTAGAGTTTAGGGATTAGTAACTTTATGGATTAGGGCTTAGGGTATAGGTTTTAGGGTATATAAGGTACAATTGTGAAGTAAATTGGGGAAAATTTGAGTTCTTTAAACCTATATCTATGAGTAAATAATGTGATTTTGAGATCAATTAGCCTCTACATCATCACAAATTAAGCTAATTAATTCAATTGTGGTTTAGTGAGTGATGCAATTTTGACCAAGTTTATCCCTATGAACCTAATTCTTACTATATATAAAGGATGTTAATTGGGGTTAAATTTAATGGTTTAGGATTTAGGTCTATAATTTAACGGTTTTAGGGTTTAGGGTTTAAGATATCAAATATAAGGTCTAATAATTAAGGTAATTGAAGAATATTTGATCTTCTTGTTCACCTATTTATGATAATTACCTTCATGTTTTAGATTTTTTTATAAAATTAAGGTCAATTATGCTATGTACATGTTGCATACATGTTATACAATTGATTGAGCCATAAATTTGGTTTAGGGGCTCAATTTTTCCTAAATCATGCCCATAATTGTACAAATTGACTAATTAGATCAATTCATGATAGAATCAATCTTTTAATTTTGCCCCAAATCATTGGCTTCAAATTCCCCCTTGATTAAAAGAATCAAATAGCCTCCTCTTTGGTTAATTAGGTTGAAGGGGCTCAAAATATCTCCAATTTACTTCAGATGCACAACTAGATTGGTAATCCAAAGGCTAAGTTTTGGCCATAGGTTTAAAAAGTGCATTTTATAACATCTTGTGATAAAATAAATTATATCATAAAGCATGTATGTTTACAACATGTAGTGGGTATTAGGGCATAGGGCTTACAATTTATGTTTTAGGGATTAGGGATTAGGGCATAAAGTTTAGGTTTAAGGACCTATATATAATGTCTAATCACTTTATGTCATGTTCAAACCTAATTATTACTACAAAGGATGCTAATTGGGACTAAATCAATTAGTAGATAGGGAAAGTTTATGGTTTAAAATTTAGGGTATTTTGTTTAGGGTTTACAATTTAGGGCTTAGGTTTTAATGTAAATATGGTTTAGGGTACACAAGGTCAATTGCAAAGATAATTGAGGACAATTTGAATCACTTGGACCCATTTGTGACTATATAATGTGTTTTTGGGTTATCATTATTCCCCATGTCATCATGCAAATTGAGTGAATTAGTGAAATGGGGCAATCAATCATGTGATTTAGGCCAAATTGAGCCCTGTGAAATTAATTCTTAGTTTAAATGATGTTAATTTGGGATTAAATGATTGTTTTAAGGTTTATAGAGTTTATATTTATGGCTTAGAGTTTAGGGATTAGGAAATTTAGGGATTAGGGCTTAGAGTATAGGTTTTAGGGTATATAAGGTAAAATCATGATGGTGATTGGGGTAAATTTGAGTTCCTTGAGACTAGAGCTATGAGTAAAGAATGTGATTTTGGGATAAATTATCCCCTACATCATCATAGATTGAGCCTAAAAATTTAATTATGGTAAAGAGTGATGCAATATTGACCAAGTTCATCCCTATGAACCTAATTCTTACTATATATATAAAGGATGTTGATTTGGGATAAATTTATTGGTTTAGGGTCTACAATTTAAAGGGTTTGGGGTTTAAGGCTTATGGATTAGGGTTTAAGATAAATAGTTTAGGGTTTAGGGTTTAAGTTAAAAGGTATAAGGTTTATGGTTAATATATTGGATATAGGGTCTAATCACTAAGGTAATTAAAGAAAATGTGAACTACTTGTTCACTTATTTGTCATAATTACCTGAACATGTTTGCATTTATGATAAAACTAGGGTTAGTTAAGCCACAAATGTTGCATACATGTTATACAATTTATTGAGCCATAAATTTGGTTTAGGGGATCAATTTTAGCCAAATCATGCCCCTAATTGCATAATTTGACTAATCAAATCAATTCATGATAGAATCAAACTTCTAATTTTCCCCCAAATCATATCTTGTTCTTTAAAGTATTCAAATTGGCCTCAAATGCCTCTTGGATTAAATGAATCAACTCTTTGGTTAATTATATATGACATGCAATTAGGGTTAATTTCACTCCAAATAACATTGAATAAATAATTTAAAATATGTTTACATTGTTCATCTTGACCCTAATTACCTCCATAATTAATCTAATCAACATTTACATTCATTAGTTGATAACTTCAAGTTTATTGAGCTCAAAACCACATTTTATACATGTAGAATTTGCATATAAATAAATTATGTTTTTTTATTCAACCAAACTAATTAAATTAGAGCTGATAAACCCTAAAATCACATTTTATAGATTAGGTTGAAGGGGCTCAAAATAGCCCCAATTTACTTCAAATGCATAACTAGATTGGTATTCCAAAGGATATGTTTTGGCCATATGTTTAAAAAATTCATTTTATGACATCTCATGATAAAATTAGTTATGTCATAAGGCATGTATGTTTGTGACATATTTTAACTTGACAAAAGACAAATTCTTATATATAAAATAGGATATTAATGCATTGATATACCTTTAAAATAGATCCTTATAGAACTTCACTTACTAATTCAAACAATCCTATCAAAGTATCAAACAATACTACAAAGTATATAAAAGTTTTTTAAAAGTTCCAAACATCACCAATTATCCACAAAAACTAAGGTAGTCCCTTTTTACCAAATTCAATGTCTTTTTGGATTGTATACACTATTGACACAAAATACAATGACCCTTGATTTATTTGTCTTTGTTCTAAAACACCATTTGAATCTTATGAAGGCTATAAATTCATTTTCAAATACCAATGTTTAAATAACTTATCCTTAAACATTTATAATATCATTAAACTCTCTTTTGAACCTAATATTGTAGATCTGTTAGTACTCAGTTATAGGATATTTGTACTCCAATTGATTTTTTACCAATATAATTTATTTAATCATGTAAAAAATTAAATATAAATCAAATCTACCAAATTATGAGTGATTTGGATTAGTGGATCACCAAAAACCAACTTTTGACTTCTTGACCTTGTCTAGGATGAACTAGGACTATCTACATTTTAAGGAAAATTAGACTCATGTCAAATGAACAATAAATTGATTCATAGGTTAATGCACATCCAATGCTTATTTGAAAATAAAATTGGTCTCAAAAAATAATCTTAATCAACCAAACTTTGACCTTAATACTAGTAGGCCTAATGGCTCCTTTAATAGGTCAAAATACAAATTTGGGTTTTAGGGTGTTGTGAATATATAATGTGATCACATTATTAATACGATCACATTATTAAGTAACATAATTACATTAATAATTTAGTTAATAATACAATCATGTTAATACCATGAGCGTGTTATTAATGTAATTATGCTATTTAAATTTAAATTCAATTCTCATACCTTTTAGATTGGGAATGGCTTGGATTCCCAAGTCAAAGGCTTGGACTGTTAATGTACAGCCGAGTTTTGAGAGTTATGATAAAAAAACAAAATACAAATTTGATTTCCAAATACACTAAAAATTTCAACATGAAAATTTAAAAACTTAATACTATAGATATGAGCATGCTCTCTTCTTTCCAAAAATATGATTTTTATAATTTTTGGACTAATTTAAAGTTTCAAACTATGTTGATTTCTAACTATACCTTTTTTAGGCCACTACATGCCACAAACATACATGCCTATACATGTTCATGTAATTTTTATTTAGTTGAACCAAGTGAAAAACAAGTTATATGGTCACAAAATAGGGCTAATTATAAACACATTAAAAAAAAACTGATTTTCATTTTTTTGAGGTAGTTAGGTGTGTCACATAGATGGCTATCCATTTTTTGGTTAGTTTTTAGGATCTATTTAGTTGAAAAATTCATAAAAAAATGCATTCATTAAAAAAATATAGGTCAAAAACTATACTATATTATCTAAATTTCCCCCAAAGGGTTTCAAATAATATTAAATGCCACTAAAAAAATGGTGCACCACATGACCATCTATCTACTCAAATTTTTTTAAAAAAAAGAGTTTCTCTTGTAATTTTAGATGTTTGACCTAGTTATACTTAACCATTTTAAAAATAAAGTTTTTGTTTTATAAACTAGACTGTAAATTATACATTTAATATTCTTACACCATCTTAAAATTTGGAGTGTAGATATTTCAAATTATCTATAGAGGTTCAGATTTCTGAAATTTTAAGAAAATCATGTCCATGGGTAGGCTACTTTTTATTGCCCAACTTTTTACACTTACCCAATATAATAAAATTAATACATGATAAAACATAAATTAATATAAATAATAAAATTAGAGCTACCCTCACCCATTTTGAATAAATTATTCCCAAGATCCTTAAAGGAATCATCCACCACTACTTCTTTACTCTCAAAACTATCTCCACACTCATCACTATTTGCACCCATTTATTTTTTCCCTTTTTAATAAAAATATAAATTTATTTCAATTTTTTATCCAGATATCATTAAAATTATTGGTGAAAATCACTTACCAATGCATAAATTTGGGGTTTAGGAGTATGTTTAACACAATTTTACATCGCTTGAAGCATGAGACAAGTTCTTTTCCTCCAGCAATCATTCCTACTTTCAGGACTCCATTTAGAAATACATGTAATTAAAACACATTGGTATATGAAAATTACATATTTTCCAACCACCATGACCTCTTAATACACATAATTACACATTTTTGTAATGATTCCAATGTTGAGAAACATTGATAAGAAATTTTATCAACATTCAAGTTGTAGTTGGAAATATCCACCTCTAGGGCCTCGTGGATGAAAAATGGAATCAAAACCACATCATGGATGATGAATAACCTTAAATAAAATATTATTTACCTTATATTATTCCTATTTAGGAGAAGTATCTCCCATCATGGCATCAAGAAGGTCTTTCCCTATATGGTAAAATTACACTTTTTAAGGAAAACTTTAGACATACATCAAACTAAAATCATAAGTCATATACATGAAAAAAAAAATATCAAATACATTTTTAAACCCTTTAATTTAAACCTAATTCACTTATATCTAAAATAAGAGATTAAAATGTGGTAGATGATTTAGTGATCAATCTTGTAATGCTACTTTTATGTAGTTAAGAGACATATTTTTTCTTCTAGTACACATTTACACTTCTAGGACCTCTGATTGAAAATCCATCACTTAAAACATGTTCGGATATGAAAATTACATATGTTACCACCACCATGAACTTTGAATCTATTTGGATATGCATTTTTTCAATAATTTTAGTTTCAAGAAAAATTGACAATAAATGTTGTTAACATTCAAGACATAGTTGGACATCTCCACCTCTAAGGCCATGTTGATGAAAAATGGGATCACCACCTCATTGAAGGTGTTTAATAACCTATAAAAATATATTATTTTTCCTTTTATTACACCCAATTAAGATACAAAGCATCCATTTAAACCTCAAAAAGATCTTTCCCTATATGTTAAAATTGTACTTTTTAAGACAAACTTTGGACATGCATAAAAAAATATGTAAGTCATATACATGAAATGAAAGAATCATAATGTGTGTGATGAATCCATATAAATTCACCCTAAATCACTTTGATCTATAAAATAAGAGACAATTCCATGGCAGATAATTCAATGATCAGTACTGAAAAGTTACTTTTATGTAATTAAGAGATAGGTTCTTTACCTCTAGTAGAGATTTTTACTTTTGGGACATCCAATTAAATATAAATAAATTATAACATGTCAAGATATGTAAATTACATATTTTACCACCATAAAAACCTTTTAAATCATGTAGATATGTGTTTTTGAAATCTGGTATTAAGAAACTTTGATAAGAAATGTTGTCAACATTTAGGCTACAATCAGAGATCTCCACATTTGGGGCCTCATGGAATAAAATGGAATGAAAACCATGTTGGGGGTGCCAAATAACATCTAGGACCACATTACCAGCCTCATATTATGCCTGATTAAGAGATGGAACACCCATTTTAGTCTTAAGAAGGTTTTTCCCTATGTGGTAAAATGTACTTTTTAAGGCAAACTTTGGACATGCATCAAATGAAAATGTAAGTCATATAAATGAACTAAAATAAACATATAATTTCACCAGAGATAAATTGGATAAAAAATAAGAGACTAATCCATGGTAAATGATTCAATGATCAATCCTAAAATGTTATTTTTATGTAATAAAGAGTTAAGTTTTTTGCCTCGAATAGACATTTCCACTTTTGGGACCTATACTTGAAAATCCATCACTTCAAAATGTAAAAATATGAAAATTACATATGTTACCACCAAAAAAAACTTTGAATCCATTCAAATACATGTTTTTTCAATAATTTTGGCATCAAGAAATATTGACAAGAAATGTTGTCCACACTCAAAATGTAATTAGAGATCTCCACCTCTGATGCCTCATGGATAAAAAATAGAATCATCACCACATATGGGGTGTATATTAAAATATATAAACCTATTATTATCCTAAAATTATTCCCATTTAGGAGATGGATCTCCCATTTTCACCTCGAGGTCTTTCCCAATATGATAAAATTATACATTTCTAGGCAAACTTTGGACATGTGTAAAAAATTTTAATTCATCATGAACTTAAAGAAATATAATGTGCATTTTTAAGCCCTAAATTTCACCCCAAATCACTTTTATAAAAACAATATATGAATTTATGGTAGATGACTCAATTATTAGTCATGAAATTCTACTTTTCTATAGTTAAGAGACATGTTCTTTGAATCTAATAGACATTTCCACTTCCAAGACCTCTGCTTGTAAATCCATCATTTAAAAAAAACCAAGACATGAAAATTACATATTTTACCACAACCATGACCTATGAATCTACATGGATACATGTTTTTACAATAATTCTAACATCAAAAAACATTGGCAAGAAATGTTGTCAACATTCAAGCTGTAATTGAAGATATCCACCTTTGAGGCCTCGTTTTTAATACCTAGGATTGTGACCATATCATGGGTGATGAATAAAATATAAGACCAGATTATTTTCCTTTAAATACATTTGGTTAGGAGATGGATCACCTATTTTGGCCTCAAAAAGGTTTTTCCCTATATGATAAGATTACACTTTTAAATAAAAAATTAGATACACATCAAACAAAAAATGTAAGTCAACTACACAAACTGAAAGAACCATCACATTATTTTCAAATACCTCTAATTATACCCTAAATAAATTGGATCGAAAATAAGAGATAAATCCATGGTAGTTGATTTAGTGATCAGTTTGGAAATGCTATTTTTATGTAATTAAGAGACATGTTATTTGCCTCCAATAGAAATTTATGCCTCTAGGACCTCTACTTGTAAATACATCACTTCAAACATGTCATAATATGTAAATTAAATATATTCCCATGAGCACAACCTTTTAATCCAAGTGGATATGTGTTTTTTCAATAATTCTGATCTTGAGAAACATTAACAAGAAATGTTATCAACATTCAAGTTGCAGTTGGAGATCTCGACCTCTAGGGCATCATAGATAAAAATTGGCATTAATACCACATTTAGGGTGATGAATAATATCTATGACTTCATTATTGGCCTCTAAGTACACCTATTTAGGATATGGATCACCCATTCCCCTTACCTATATAAAAAAAATTTCAATCGTGTACATGAACCAAAAGTTTCTCTTAGCTTCAAGAATATGGTATTCTCTACAAACGTTGCTAACCACATGAAGGTGTAAGATAATTTGGCACCACTAACCTTAAAATATATAGTATCATTTAATAAAATTTAAATTTACATGTAATACTTTAAAAAATCAATAAAATTTGAAAAAATTAAACATATTTACATTTAAGAACTCAACATACCTTGGGAGTTCAATCCATAGAACCACTATGATTAGATCTAATATTTATAGTGGAAATAATTTCTTCATGGTTAGACTTAGAAACCTTTCATGGAGTCATGTTTAATGTCCTCCCCTGATATTTGTATAATTGAACATTTGTTATGAGAATCAAATTTGAATAGTGTAGTATCTTCCTATGTATTTCATAGTCTTCAAAAAATTATACATCTAAATTTTTGATAGGCTATCATCAAATCCAAGTTCCAATAATTACCACTGACCCAATGAGATAGTAAATTTTCCCCCCATCTATGACCATAGAAATAAATTTACTTTTTTCTCTACACATTTTCATAGGTAGTAGTATATCCCCTCCTTGTTAGCCTCATATGTTATAATTTCATAAGCATGCCCTGCATCACAAAATAAAACATGATTTAATAATAATGTATTAATATATATACCAAATTTAGTACATAACACATGCTTTTAATTTAATTTCATTTATACTTTAAATATAAAAATTCATCTCATACTTGGTTACAATAGATAAGATACATGGTCAAAGTTATGTGAGGATGTCATATATATAAGATCAAGGATTGAAGAGAGGTTACTCAATTATTAGTGAACAAATCCAAAATAGCTTAAAAACATAACTTCTCAAGCTAATCCATAGGTTGAGCTATGTGATAATCAAGAAAGAAATGTGATATTAGAGGATAAAAACAACATTTATACCTCCCTTGAAGATGTTCTTGAAAATTGGTCTAAAGAGGTTGAGATCGGCTTGTAGATGTAGAAGTCTTTGTTAATGCTTGAATTCCTTGCATGGGAAACACCTTTCCTTATCTACACTTGGTCTTGGATTTTTATGAGAGAGAGAGAGAGAGAGAGAGAGAGAGAGAGAGAGAGAGAGAGAGAGAGAGAGAGAGAGAGAGAGAGAGAGAGAGAGAGAGAGAGAGAGAGAGAGAGAGAGAGAGAGAGAGAGAGAGAGAGTTGATGAAGCTTTCTAAAATAATCCAACAGAGTAAGTATACATTACAAAGCTTGATTAAATGAGAGGTGTGAGGGTCCTAATTATATATTTCTTGAATTGATATGGACCATTAATCTCATCTTAAGATGGAGAGTTGAGGATAAATAATAAAATCAATTATTACACCTTTGAAGTGTGTAATATATTCCATTTAAGGCCTTTTTAAATATGCAAGAGATTTGGAAGATAAAGTATAGTCATTAGTCCTTTTAGAGTGTGTAAGAGGGGAAGAGTGTGTGTAAGTGGCCATGTCATAAGAAAAATTTCCCACACTCCACTCCATTCCATTTACTTTCCATGTGACATCACCTATGTGAGGCAATAATTCAATTTTACTTTATGGAAAATAAGTTATTCCAAAATCCCTAGAATTTTTATTAGATGAATGATTAGGATAATTAAACAAGGTGATTAACTGAAAAATAAAAGAAAGATAAAGTTTTTAATTTTTCTTTGTCAATCAATTATTCACTTAATTGGCTTATGAAAACACTTACAAAGGGTTGATAATAATTAGGATGAATTAGATAAGTTTAATGATTCAATACAATGCACTACCCTAATCAAGAATGTATCATTGCAATTTTGGGTTAAAACTATACTTTATGGGTAAATTGGGTAAAATTATGATTTTGGATCAAATTTTCATGCGATTTTTTAAATTCGATCTTGATTGTAGTTTAGACACAAAAGTGTTTAAATGAGAAGTCTATATTTTACCTCAATTTGAGAAGGCATTGTGAGATACTCGACACAGTAATGTCTTTTTAAAGAAAAACATCACTAAGAAGAAACTTGATAATGATTTAAGATTGATGCCTTCAATCTTATCTTTTTCTCTTTAAAGTTTGCAAGTCAATTAATTTATATTAATTCCCCAAAGGGTGTTTAGTTATCCCCAGATCCACTCAAGGGGATGTTTGGGGGAACAGTTGATATGGATGGGCCCTCAAAATGAAGAAGAAGAAGAAAGAATAAGAGAAATTTGATCAAAATAATGTACCCTAGCATGGTTTATTTGATCATTTATATAAGTATGTAACCCAATAGGGTGAATTTGATTTTATGATTAGTCTCAATATTTTTCCCTAGTAGGGCAAATTTTCATTCTGAGAAATGATGATTAGGCAATTTGATGAATTGGTTGGGGGATAATAGACAAGGATAAATTTTTTTGCAACATTGCCAATTAGACTTCTAACATCCTAAATTTTAATATAGAACCAAAATTTATGCACCATGATATAAAATACCATGATGATTATGCCATAATGTGTAGAAGGATAAACCCCTGATCTAATAGACAATTGAAAATAATACACCAATGGTAAAAACCATGATGATAATATTGATGTATGTTAATGTATGGACTCAAGTACAACAACACAATATGAAGCACCATGATGATGACCCCACTGACAAAGTGGACCAAAAGGGAAAGAAACAAGAATGTAAATAATCAAGTAAACACAAAATTAAAAAAAGTAATAGAAAGCATCTAGTTTCTCACCCAAAATAAGTACACCAAGAATAATGAAATATGGACAATGTTAGACCAACACACAAATAAAAGTAAACATTTAATTGATTAACCATTTGTACATGTATGAGTGCAAGGTGTTACTTTTGGAAAATTTGCCTCAAATATCTTTAGGGAAGATGATAGGATAAGACAACAGTTTAAATGAAAAGGGGCAATAAAAGAAGGGGTGGCTAAGCTGACTCCAAATGCCCCATGTAAGTGGATGTTTCCTACATAGTCCTATGGAATTTAGACCAAATGTAGTTCTCCCAGGGATGTGGGATAGAATAAAAATGATGACTAGTATGATATTTGATTATAGAAAAAATAGGAAAGGTATACTTGCAAAATGATGAAATCATTTTGAGAGAAATTGGTAAAAATGAAAATGGTCATAAGATTGGATAATGAGACTGGCATGTTGGAATCAAAAACACCAATAGGGTGGGGGGGGTGAATCAATGTCCTTAATAATCTTTTATGTTTACTTCATCATTCATTCATTACCATTCATCAAGTAATATCAACCCAATGTACATAATCATGAATAAAAAATTAATCATCCAAAGCAATGCATAAACAACCATAACACACAATATAAGTGGGAAAATATCATGGGGATAAAACCCATTAAAAAAAACATTAGATAAATAATACTATAAATCTATAATGAATCAATCTTTAACTGATCACCAACCAAACAAGGAACACCAACCCCTAATTCACCAAGTACCCACTTGGCTTTAGCAAGCACCAACTTACTAAGAGACACCAACCCCCTTGTTGATCAAGCACCCACTAAATAAAAACTATGATGACTCATTACCCACTCAACCATCAGTTTTAGTGAAGCACCCACTTCATATGGAATACTAACCCCAATTAGCTAAGCACCAACTTGCAAGGAGGAACCAATCCCCCTAGATGACTCAGTACCAACTCAACCACTTGAAACACTTGATCACCTTAATAATACCTTATTTATCATAAAATTGATTATGATGTTATTCCTTATCTCTTCACACACTTTTATCCCTCTCAAGCTAGCCTCTAGCCTTATTTTCTCATCTAGCCCTCTTTTTGACTTGATTGGGTCATATGACCTTGATCCTCATATGCAAAACCTCTATCAAAGTTTCAACATTAATTCTATACATTCATATTATGGACCACATGACCTCCTCCTACTCCTCTTTATACTATTTTATTCTCTTTCAAACTTACTTCCCTAACTCACCTCTACTCAAAATAGGTCTAAAATTGCCCAGTATCTATACAAGTCACTTGATCATATCCTTCTTAATTAGACAAACATTATTATCTTATTATCTTATAAATGGAATGGATATTAATAAATCTCATAGACATGGATCAGACATTATTTTAGTCCCTTTAGGTCTGACCTATTTAAATTAGGCCTTATCTCTCATTTAGGTCTCATGGAGACCTAATTACATTAGGCCTACTTAACACACATTACCCTTTGATCTTCTTAGAGCATATTAAAACATATAAAATGGAAGGAAAACATAATATTACACTCTAATATAAACATGATAATATTATTTTGGCTTCATAACACTTTTTATCTCAAACCACTACTTGGAGCACATCATTAGTACTATTAATATTAGGTTTGTGCATACATAAAAAATCTATTTAAAAAAATAAATAATGAACACCATTTTTACAAATAACCATGGAAAAAAAATCACATATATATATATATATATATATATATATATATATATATATATAATCTCCATGAACTTAGGGTCATCACAATGTGCATTAGAGTTCATAACTCAAGGTAAAAAGACTCAAATCCTTCTCTGCAAGTAGCCCACTAAGAACTACCAACTACCCTTAAAACACAATCATAAAGACCTGATATTCAACATATATAGAATCACTTTCAAATACTTCTCATGTATTTATATGGTATTAAAATATCCTTATAATAATATCCAATAGATATATCATAATATCTAATGGAAACTATTGGTCTTGCACACCAATTTGTTGACCTTCTCTCTCATAGTCCTCACACAACCAGACATGCCATTTTGGATTCAATTTTCCAAAATATTACACTAAATTAAAATATTCTAAAAGGAATTTATGGGAAATATAATTACCAAAAAACAACATTATGTTCATTAAATACATAATCTCAAGTCATAGATCCTCAAACTCATTGTTGCAACTTATTTACCCAAAACTACCAAATTGCCTTGAAGATCAATCATGGTGATTTTGAATTACAACACCTACATGAAAATTTTTAGATAATATTGATACATTTGGATTATATTATGATATCATTAGACCATTATTAGATAGAAATATAACATGTTTAAATAGCAATATTAGTCTTGCAGACTAATGTCATAACCTTGCACCTTCATTGACTCATCTACACTAGATAGGTCAACTTTTATGATAGGTTTAACTAACTTGAGGTATAAAAATTAAAAAAAAATAACACCTAGAGTTGTCTAAGAGAGTTTAATACAACCTCCAATCACTTAACTAGTCATGACAAGCCATTCTGATCACATTAGAACAAGATCTTTCACATCACTTCACTATTAGGGTTCTTTGAGGGTTTAAACCATCTTCCAGTCTTAATGATCATTCATAAAGATTATCCCCTTATTAAAAAAACTAATGGTTTTAAATTTTCTCAAGTATCCTTACACATATACCATGAATAGCTTAGGTTCTCATGCAAATATTACACATGCCAATGAACACTTAAAAGTTCTTCTTGGGTTGAGAACCCTTCATTTTGTGCACATGAGAGACCTCAAAACACTATTTCTTACCTTAAACTTTAAATTTGACCTAAAATTTGGTTAAAATACTTTAAATAACATGACATACCTCTGCTAATTCACACATACTGACACTTGTCTTAGACACTGATCCTGATACCTCATATAACTACCATCTCTTTCTTTACTCTCTAATATTTTGACCTATAAGTCATAATAGGTATTCAATCTAACCCAATATTTCAACACCTCATATACAAAATCAAATAACCTCATATATATTTTTATTCCTCTATGAATTCATCTTACTAGGCCATAAATCTCATACCTTCTCATATAGTTTTTTTTCATGTAATGACCAATACCATGACTAGACTTATCAAGCAGTTGAAGCTTGACAACTGATCTTGAAACATTTATTAATTATTATACACCTTGATCACATGAATTTAATGATTTTTAGACAATATCATACTTATACACATACTATTTCATGCTCACCATTCACATGCTCATGATATGACTATGCTCCTCAAGACACCTTATATTCAAATACTAGTACTTCAAAACATGTTTACCTTGACCTAAAACTTGACATCAACCTTAGAAGAATCATCAGGTTGACTTCAAATTATGTCTCAGTAGAGAGGAACTATTTAATCATAATATACTATTACTATGAATAGTAATGTTTAAAATAAGATATCTAAAGAGGGAAATCTATATATGTACATTAGATATCTTTGGAGTTGTTATATTAATCTATAGAGTATAGTTGGGCATCTTCAAAGTTTCAATGAAATGTATTTAGAGATTCTTGGTATATCTTCAAATCTTCAATAGAGCATATTTATATCTCAACTAAGCATCTTAAAATCTACTTACATAGATCGTTGAAGCTTGACTAAGGATCTTCATAGCTCACTATGTTCTATGCAGAATCTTCATATTAGGCATACAAGCTCATACTAGACACACCATGCATATTCACCAGATGCATATAAACATCAATGACAACATAATTTGACATCAATGACAATAATATGCCAATAAAATTCCCCTTTTTCATTGATGGAAAAATAAATTACAGTCTAAGCAATCTCTTCTCCCCCAAATAGGTCTTTCTCCCCCTTTGACATTAATGATAAAGGGTCTTCTACAAAAGGCTAACTGATCCTTGGACCTGAATTTCAAGAAATTACATAATGAAATGTTGAAAAAATACTCACCTTAGGCTCATCAATTATTTCAAACACCTTCTAAAAACTCTCTTTCTCCCCCTAAGCAGATACTACCTTTTAAAGACACTAGATGGCACACAATCTTTAGAAATTATGGAAACCACTCATGGAAACTTATTTCATGTATGATCTCACTCATGATAATTATTTCATGCACCTAATCATTGGTAGCTATACTTTTCTAATTATATACACATTATTTAAGATAATCTTTGATATTAATATTTCTCCTTCATGTTTCTCGAACCATCAAGGCGTAGACATCATCATGACATCTTCCTTACATCAATCTATCAATTAGGTATGTGCTTACATACTTCACTATGATAGACCTTTGTAATAATTTTTATTCTTTATGATATGAAAATTATGATGCACATAGATCACTCAACTCTCTCTCATAACTAGCTCATGAAACATCTCAAAAATCATACTCCCCCCTTTGTCTTCATACCTATACAACACCTGTCAAGTATCAAATAAGCATCCACCATGCTTATACTTACTGATGAGTGTCTTCATGAAGCCTAATGGATTAACCTACTCCATATCACATTATAATAACATAAATTCAAGAGATTCCTAGATCTCCATACTCTCATAAGACTGAATGTTCTTCAATATATTTTTGAGCTTGATTGGCACTATAGGCTTGATCTCATCATCACCCATTTGATCATAAATGTGAGGTGAAAATAGACATTCCTAACTTGATTTTACACCTAAGGTATGTTATATCACATCAATTAGTCCACTTGAGCTTGTTTACTGATCTTGAATTATATTTACTACCTTTGGTTTCCATACATTCATTTGCCTTCTTTCACTCTAGGGGCTTCAAACGTCTTGTCTTGACTTGATGACCTTCTAACTCTATTAAGATAGAATCTTGGAATGTGTTTTATATTATTACAACTATAAATAACCACCTTATAAATATCTATTAAATAATGTGAGATATGACTCCTTCCATAGTCCCATGAGTACTCATTTTTAGAGGATCTTCTAAACTCTCTTGCTTTATGACTAAACTAGATGCATACAAAATAGTAACCATTAAAACAACTAGCATACCTTATAGCATTGGGATGTTTGATAGGGCTTTTAATGATGAAATTCTTGTATTTAATAGTCTTATCCATGACTTGAGATGCCTCCTTTTGGTCTTCTTCGAAACCAAGACCTATTTTATCACTTGTAAAATGTATTACTCAAGATATCATTTAAGAGCCTCAGTGCTCTTTTCAAACTTCACAAAACTCTTCACCTTGTTGTATGTTTGATACAACTTAGATTTTAAGGATTATATTTCAATTTTATACCTGATGCATTCTTCCTCTTTAGCCTTGAGTCTTGCATTGGCTACCTCTATTTATGCCTCAAATTTATTTATGATCTCATCATACTCCTTGTAAGTGTTGCTCAACCTTTCCTTGAATAAGCCAATATACTCCTCATAGTCCTTAACTATTGATCTTAGTTTTTGATTATTTATATTTTAAAAATTTAACTCCTCTACGGCACTTACCAACTCTGCCTCAAGATTCACTTTTACTTATTCTTCATCTAATTATACATCAACCATAAGGCCTTTCCCATTTGAGCAATCCTCATTGCATGATTCTATGGCCATAAATAAGGTTTCACTATTATAATGTTCATACTAATTATTTCCATCATCACTATTATATTTACTTACATCATAAGAGTTATATTCTTTAGTGTATAATATTCTCTTAGTTTTGAAATTTCATTTCCTATCTTCATACTCTTTGAACTCCTTTTTGTTTTTATCAATCTTATAGCTATTCTTGTCATCTCTAAGATGTTCATCAAGTTCTTCATGATTATTAAATTTATCCTTATTAGGACACTTGGATGCAAAGTGACCAATATTTCCACAATTAAAACATTTTAAGGGTAAATTACCTTTGTACTTACCAAATCTAAACCTCAACTTTCTTGAAAACATGGCTGTCAATTGATCATCATCAATATATAAGCATTACTCATCCTTGACCTTCTTGAATTTTATGTTATTTTCAACTTTTAAATATTATTTTTTATTTGGAGGTCTTCTTTCATTTGTTCTCATCTCATAGGTAGTTAATATTCCATGAAGCCCATCCATCTCTAGCTTATCCAAATCTTGCATCTCTTCTACTACAAATACCTTAGATTCAAACTTAGGATTTAGTGATCTCAAAACATTTTGAAACACTTTAAATTATTTCACCTCTTCTCCTAATCCTATAATTATGTTGAAAATTTTATCAACTTTAAATAGGTAAGATGTAATGGTTTCATATTCCTTCATCTTCAAGATTTCAAACTGTCTTTAGTGGGTCTACAACTTGACCATCTTAACCTTGGTGTCTCCATAGATAGTATTAAATTTGTCCCATATCTCTTTATTTTATTCACAATGCATTACCTTCATAAGACATACCTTTGATAGGCCACAAATAATGACATTCATTGCCTTAGAGTTGTTTTCACTAGCCTTCTTACCTACTGCATTAGTTGGGGCAATAAGAGGAGCACTATACCCATCCAAAACTGACTACCAAATATCATGACCTCAAGAAATAAAATATATATTCATCTTAACATTAAATAAGGCATAATTTTATCCATTAAATAATAAATCCTTACTGATAGAGAAATCACCTTGAGCTTGCTGACTAGCCATCCTTGCTTTTAGGATCTCCTTTAAGTTTTTAGACTTGCTTCAAATGACCATACTCTAATACAAATTATTGGAAGCAAAAAAAATAAGAGGGGGGAGGGGGGTTAATCATTTTCCTTAATTATCTTTTAATTTTACTTCATCATTCATTCATTACCATTCATCAAGCAATATCAATCCAATGTACATAATCATGAAGAAAGCATAAATCAACCAAAGCAATACATAAATAACCATAACACATCATATAAGTGGGAAAAAATCATGGGGGATAAAACCCATTGAAACAAATATTGGAAAAATATTCATATAAATCAATGAATCAATCTTTAACTGAACATTAACCTAGCAAGGAGTACCAACCCCTAATTAACCAAGCACCCACTTGGATTTTACAAACACCAGCTTACTAAGAAGTACAAACCCCCTTGTTAATAAATAAACCACTAAATAAACACTATGATAAATCATAACCCACTTAGCCATAAAATTTAGTGAATCACCCACTTCACATGGAGCACCAACCCCAACTAGCTAAGCACCAACTCAACTAAGCTTTAGCAAGCACCAAATTATAAGGAGGCACAAACCCCCTAGATGACTCAACATAAACTTAGCAACATAAAATAGTTGATAAAATTTATGATACCTTATTTCTCATACAAAAAATTATTATCTTATTCCTTATCACTTCACACACTTCTATCCCTCTCAAACTGGCCTCTAGCCTTCTTCGCTCAACTAGCCCTCTTTTTAACTTGATTGGATCATATGAACTTGATATTCATATCTAGAACCTCTATCAAAGTTTCATCAATAATCCTATACATACCTATTATGGTCCACATGACCTCCTAATGCTCCTATTTTTTCTCTTTTATTCACTTGCACACTTACTTCCTTATCTCACCACTACTCAAAATAGGCCTAAAATTGCCTAGTATTTATACAAGTCACTTGATTATATACTTTTTAATTAGCTATAAATTATTATCTTCTTAGTTTATACATGTGATTTATGTTAATAAATCTCATAAACATGGATAAAATTTTATTTGAGTCCCTTTAGGTTTGACCTATTTCAAATAGGCCTTACCTCTCATTTAGGTCTCATGGAGACCTAATTCCATTGGGCCTACTTAGCACACATTACCCTTTGATATTATTGGATCATATTCAAACACCTCACATGATATTAAAACATAATATTCCACTCTAATATACCCATCACAATATTATCTATGTTTCATAACACTTTTTTATCTCAAACCACTACTTGGAGCACATCATTAGTACTATTCATATTAGGCTTGTGCATACATAGAAAATATGTTTTGAAAAATTGAAGTATAAACACCATTTTTACAAAAAAACATAGAAAAAAATCATATATATAGAATATAAATGACATTAGGGTCATCACCATGTGCATTAAACTTCATAACTCAGGGTAAAAAGACTCAAACCCTTCTCTACAAGTAGCCCACTCAAAACTACTAACTACCCTTAAAACACAATCATGAAAACTTGATATTAACATTATGTATAGTAAATTTCAAAGAATTTAAGTTAATTTATATTATATTAAAATATACTTATAAAAACATCTAATAGACATATCATAATATCTAATGGCAACTATTAGTCTTGCATACCAATTTGTTCACCTTCTTTCTCATAGTCCTTACTTAGCCAGACAAGCCATTTTGGATTCAATGTTCCAACCTCTTACACTAAATTCAAATATTATAAAAATAATGGATAGGACATAAAATTACCAAATAAAATTTTTATGTTAATTATGTACATCATTTTAATTCATAGAGCCTCAAACTCATTGTTGTAACCTGGTTACCTAAAACTACCAGATTGCCTTGAAGACCAATCATGGTAATTTGACTTACAACACTTATATGACCATTTTAATATACTCATAATAAATTTTTATGATATTATTAAATAATAATACCATTATTAGATATAAATATAACTTGTTCAAATAGCAATATTGGGCTTGCAGACTAATCTCATAACCTTGCACCTTCACTATCTCATCTGTACTAGACAGGTCAACTTACATGACTAGTTTAGCTCACCTAAGGTATAGCACCTAAAAAAAAGTCACACTTATAGGTTCCTTGTATAATTTAATATAAACTCTAATCACTTATCTAGTCATGCCAAAACATTAAGAGCACTTTAGAAAAAGATCTTTCACATCAGGTCATTATTAGGGTTCTTTGAGGGTTTAAACCATATTACAGTCTTAATGATAATTCATAAAACTTAGATCATTATTATATAAATTAATTCTTGTAAGTTTGATATATGAACCTTAACCATATAACATTAATATCTTATGTTCTCATGAAGAGGTTGAATGTGCCAATGAACACTTGAAAGTTCTTCTTGGGTTGAGAACCCTTCATTATGTGCACACGAGAGACCTCAAAAAATGTTTTCTTACCTTAAACTTAAAATTTTGACTTTAAACTTAGTAAAAATAATTTAAAAAGTATGACATACCTATTTCAATTCACAAATACTCACACTTGTAATCTTGATACCCTATAAGGCCACCATATCTCTTTTTGCTCTTTAAGTTTTTGACCTAGAAGTCACAATAGGTATTAAAGCTAACCTTATAACCACTATCCAAAATATAAAAACCTCATATAGAAAATAAAAAAACCTCATATATCCTCTTATTTTTTTATGCATTCATCTTACTGAGCCACCAAGATCATACCTTCTCACAAGGTTTTTTCAAGCAATGACCAGTGTCATGACTAGACTTCTCAAGCACTTGAGCTTGAGAACTAACATTTAAACACTCCTTGATGTTTATACAAATTTATCACATTAGTTTCATTCTCCTTAAAAAATTTCATACCTCTACACATACTGATTCATCTTCACCATGTACATTCTCATGATATGAGTATGCTTCTCAAGACACCTTGTATTCAAAAACTAGTACTTCAAGACATGCTTAGCCTGACCTAAAAATTGACATCAACCTCAAAGGAGTCATTATGTTGAATTAAAATTATTTCTTAATAGAGAGATGTTATCAACTCATTTTAGACTATTACTATGAATAGTAATGTCTAAAATATGATATCTAAAGAGGGAAAATCTATATATGTATAGTAGATATCTTTGAAGTTGCTATATTAATCTACTGAGTATAGTTGGGCATCTTCAAATCTTCAACAGAACATCTTTGGAGCTACCTTGTATATCTTTGGAGCTTTAATAAAACATATTCATAGTTCAATGGAGTATATTTTAAGATGCTTGCATATATATTCAAATCTCAACTAAGGATCTTCATATCTCACTATGTTCTATGTTGAGTCTTCATATTAGGTTACAAGCTCATATCCCGCACATCATGCATCTTCACCAGATGCATATAGACATCAATGAAAACATAATTTGACATTAATGACATCAATGACAACATTATTCCAATATACATGAGCTAACCTGAGATGCCCCATGCATCTAAGTGTTGCCTACATAGTTTGCATGGACCTTAGGCTAATATAGTTCTCCCACAAATTGGAGGGAACACAATCAAAAATGGAAATGGTACATAAAAATTATCATGGTTGGATAATGGGTTCCCACTCAATAAATGTAGTAAACCACATCATCTAAAATAAAGGCAAAAGCCACTAGCAAATAGAATGATAAAGCAAACAAAAATTTTGAAACTTAATATCTATCATGGATATTGTAAGCCCTTTTTTGGAACTCTTTTGATTTTTAGGTTATTTTTGGGATTTTCAAAATTTAAATTTTTTTGGATTGTTTTGAATGTTTTTGGGTTTGGCATCTCAACTCAATGGAGGATTATGAGATGCATAATGGTTTAACTCATAAAATGGTGAGTGTTTGGCTTAAATTGCTCATAAAATGGTGAGAGTGTGGCTTAGCTTACTCACAAAATGGAGAGAGCATGGCTTAAGTTGCTCAAAAAATAATGAGATCATGAGAATGGGGTGACTAATTTGACTTCAAAGACTAAGCGCTACCTACATAGTCCAAATGAACCTCAGGTCAATGTAGTTCAAACCTAGCAAAAATTAATATGAATCAATAATAAGGTTAAAAAATAGGAATGACATATGAAAAAAATAAATGGTAAATGATTTTAATAAGATGCAAAAGATAAATTTCAAAGACCATCATATAGGGAAATCATGCATAATCTACTCTGAGATATAACCTATCCTAGAGGTGCTAATGGTGACCAAATATGAACAACCTATTCAAAAATTTCTTTGAATTCTAGCATCTTAAACTATATACTGTACTAATAAACCAAAATCAAGATCAAGAATGGTAATAGGATGAGGGAATAATATCAATATGGATGAACTTAATTGGAAATGGGATGGAGGAAAGATATTTTCAAGTCCTTCCCCAAAGCAAGGGTCCTCATAGATAATGTTCAATTGTATCATGTATATAAATTATTGAGATACATAATATTCATGGGCTCACCTAGCTCTTTTCCATCTAGTGTATCCAATCTACTCTGGAACCATATTTTGATGTGATGATGAATGGTCCTAATCAATTAGGCTCAAAATTTCCCTTCTTTTCATGGGAGGCATTGATATTTTTCTAGTTCTCTTTTAGGACAAGATCACCAAGTTTAAATTCTATGTGTTTGACATGTTTATTTTAGTTACAACATACCCTCTTCTAAAATGCCTAAATATTGTTCAAAATAATTATCCACTTTTCATCAAGTAGAAATAATTATTTTATCTAAGAGACTATGTATTTCTCTCCATCGATGATATGCTTTAATGAAATATTCAAGGAAGGAAACTCAATCTCGCTAGGGAGAATAGATTTCATGCCATAAATAAGGGAATAAGGTGTGGGTCTTATTAGGGTTTGGGTATTTGTATGGTAATCCCAAAGGGTAGGGAATAATTACAAATGATGATCATGGCTAAAATTATTAGCAATCTTCTTAAGAACTTGGATCAGGATTTTGTTAATGGAAAAGTGTTTTGTAATCTAGTATTTGGCAAAGAGAGCTCTCACATAATTATATTTAAAGAAGCTTCCATTATTAAAAATGAAGTCAAATGGGTTGTTAAAGTGGTAGATGAGGTTATTTAATATGAACATGTATATCTTCTTGCTTATTACATAAGTGAGGGGAATAGATTCAACTCACTTAGTAAAGTATTCAGTGGTAGTGAGGATATGTTTATGGCTGTTAAAATAACTAGGATTGATTTTCACTATGAGATAGAGTACCCATGTATAAAATGGCCATGGAATAATGAGTAGTTAAAATTATTAGGTTGTGGCATGAATTCAATTGGCATGTTTTTGACAAGCCACACACTTTTTAACATAAGCACTTGCATCAACCTCCATAATGGGCCAATAATACCCTGTATGCAGGAGTTTCTTGTACAAGGACCACTACACTAGTGTGATCCCCATAGATCCCTTCACATAATTTATTAAGCATTATTCATGAATTTTCCAAAGTTAAACAACAAAGTAGAGCTCCATCATATCCTCTATGATAAATTATGATAATGAGAGGTACTATGAAATAAGGAATTTTATTTTTTTACGAGAAATATTCATAGGGATAATGTTGTCATGGATATAGTCATATATATCAAAATACCAAGGTGGGTTGGGACCAACAATATTACACACCAATTTATATTTTAAAAATTTATGAGCCAGTCGTAGGAGATGGTGAACAATGAACTAGTAATCTATAGCATGATCTACAATTACTATTAGTGAACCAATGATTACCATTTCATTGATAATTTTACTACTGGATCTTAGAATCTATTCAAATTGGATGTGTTTAAATATTTATTTAATATGGTACACCATTTTCTTATAAGGAATAAGATTTCCATCTTTGGTCTGGTATTTATTTTATCACCTGGTTGATAATCAATTGAGAATCTCTATGAATATGTAATCTCTTGATATTTCATGTATTGCTATATGATTCATTATGATAGGTGCTTCATATTCTGCTATATTATTGGTACAAGTGAAACCAATGTGAAATTCCTTGGGAATAAGATCACCCTATGGAATTATAAAGGTAATAATGGATTTTGATCCATGAGAAGTGTATGAACCATCAAAATAGAGGGTCCAGTGTTAAGACTCAAAAGAATTTTTGTCCAGCACCATGATTGATTCATCAGGAAAATTAAAAATAAATGTCTTAAAATCTGAGAAGGGTGTTTCATCAAGTTGATCTGTAAGAGCTTGCCCCTTGATGTATTTTTGATGTATACATTTAATTTCAAATTCTCTTAAAAACATAATCCATTTGGACATATGACTGGTCAAATCTGATTTATAAAGTAGGTATTTAAGTGGGTCTACTTTGTCATGATAATGGTCTTATTGTTAAGCACATAATGTCAAAAAAATTGAGATGTGAACACCATGTCTAAAAAGGCCTTCTCAACTTAGATATAATTATGTTCATATTATACCAATGTGTGGCTTAAATAATAGATAACTCTTCCTTTACCATGATCATTATGTTATATCAATAGTTTACCCAACACACATTCAATTGCTAAGATGTATATAAGTAATGGTTTTTCATATGTAGGTGGAGCTAGAACAAGTAGATTCTCAAGATATTATTTTAATTTATTGAAGGCTTTTTGACAATCAACATTCCATGAGAAGGTGGTACCGTTATTTAGAATATGAGTGAAGGGATGAAATATGTCTACCAAATAATAATTAAATCATCTAATAGATTGGAACTTTCCCTACAAGTTACAGATCTATTTTAGATTAAAAGGTGGAGGCATTTATGTAATGGCTATAACCTTAGCTGAATTGACTTTGATGCCCCTGTGAGATAATGAAATATAGAAATTTGCCTTAAGTAATGCCAAAGACACATTTTTTAGGGTTAAGCCTAACCTTGTATTCATTAAGCCTTTCAAATATTCTTTGTAATACATTTGGATGTTCTACTCAAGTCTTAGATTTTCCCAAAATATCATCCACATAGTATTTTGTAATGTTGTGCATGACTATCATGAAAAATGATAGTCATTTCACATTTGTATGTGGTACTAACATTATTGAGGTTGAATTCCATTACTTGATAGTAGAATTTTACCCATGGTGTGGTGAATGATGTACTTTTTTGGTCTTCAAGTGAAATTTTGATTTGATTATATCTAGAGAAGCCATCCACAAGAGATAATATATAATAACCTATTATGGAATCCATAATCATATCAATGTTAGGCAAAGGAAAATCATCCTTTGGGTATGCTTTATTGATATCTCTAAAATCAATACATAACCAGATTCCTTGTGGATTTTTTTTATTGGAACTATGTCATATATCCACTCTGAATAATCAATAGGATGGATACACCCCACCTTCAATAGTTTATCTAATTCTTTCTTGACAATAATGGATATGGAAGGGTGCATATTTCTCAACTTATGCTTGATTGGCTTGGCATTAGGATGTATAACAATGTGATACACAAATAAAATAAGGTACAAGATAGGAATATCTAATAACACCATGAAAAAATATAAACAAACTCCCAAAAGAGGGTAGTAATAACCTCACATTCCTCTTCAGTGATGGACACTCCAATTTTGATCCATTTGGGATCAACATGTGTTCTAATGTTGACTTTGGTGGCATCCTCTACAATAAGTATGGAACCATCATCTAAAATAATAAGTAAAGTGGTACATTGGTCTTCATCTTCATCTAGTGGGTCAAATGGCTTGTGGAGTTCACCCATGTAGGAAGATTTTAAATCACCAAGTTATGTCAAAGGCCATTCATCAAATGCATGTGATTAATCTTGAACTAATTGATCAAATGTTTATTATTGTTCGAAACTAATTCTTGAGTGGAATTAAGTTATAAAATTGGAAGAGACCTAGGCTTCATTTTAGAGAGGGTGAACTTCCCCATATAATGGTGCCTAAAATAGGTTTTCACCATGGGACTTTTATTTTTATTACTTTTACCCTGGTCCAAAAGTTCCATAAAGAGGTTTTCACCTTGGGACCTCAATGCTTGATTTTATTTTTATTTTTGTTTATGACCAAGGAAGTTCACCTAATCTCTAAAATAGTTAGCATGGTCCAATGTGATAAGAAATCCATGTTTTTGATCACCAAGTGGTAAATTATAATTGAGGCCCAAGAATTCAAAAATGGATTCATCATTCTAAAAATCATCTAATTGTATGTAATAATCTTGTTGGTGCCAGTCAATAAGTTGGGGATGGTGGAGGAAAAGAGAGGAATAAGATGGCATAATGGTAATGGTACAAATGGTATTTGGTTCAAATAAATTATTATTAGCCAACTCATCATAGATACTATAATAGGACTATGTATTATTATCAACATGTCCATATTGGATGATAAATTAAAATCACTCTCGATCTATAAAGGGTCACCCCCAAGTGGTTTATATCCAATACCTCAAGTTTTTTTTTTCTTTTTTTGGTGAATGATATTGGCTCAATAAACCCTTGTTATTTTTCCCCCATGACTTTGCCTTTGTAGGCTTGATTATAAATTATATGATTTGGAATAGGATACTTTGTATTTTGGTAATAGGTATAAAAATCATCATTGTATAGCCATGAATCATCATCGGCTTGGATTTGATCTTATTTTTGTGAAGTGGATTTGATGAAATCTAAGGGTCCTATAGATGAGAATCATCTGTCTTGTACCATTACATTATTAGTATCTTTAATTTTTGTCCTACCATATGATTTAGGCATCTTAGGTAATTTTGATATATGAAAATCACTGTCAATTTTCTATTCCTCAAGACCATTATATTAAATAGTGAAATGATTGGCTATGGTAGTAGGTAGTGTATATGAGGTAGAGGAAAGAGTATTTAGATCCATATAATTAGATTTTAGTAGTTGATATATTACCTCCTTATCCTTTTTGGGAATAGGATATATGCCAAAGCAATAGTTATAGCTCTCATATTCTAATTCTAGATGTTTGTAAAATTGATATGGCTATAGGTCACCAAGAATGGTCACTTTTAGTTAAGAATGAGGAAAATTGATGCATTGATGAAGGGTAGAAGGTATAACATGCACTTTATAAATCCATGGTCACCCAAGGAGAAAATTCTATGGTAATTATAAATTAAGAACATGGCATAGAGTATCATGGGTTAAAGGCCTAATGATAATAGGTTAAAAATGGTGCCCTAAGATTCTTGCTCCTTATTTTCATATGTTTTTAAAGTAATGGTATTTGGATAAAGATCAACTAATGTGTAACCCAAATTCTTGACTTACTTCAAAGTTACAATATTGAGTCCTAGACCATTATTTATGAGGACTCTCTTGATTTTGTGTTGGGAAATGATTGCTTCTATATAAAGTAGGTTATTATGCAAAGGTCCAAGGGATGACTTATTAGTTTAATCAAAAATGAGTTATTAGAGAGGAGAAAAATGACTCCCAAACATTTGTAATGTTTTAATTGAAATGTTACTTTGGACTTTATATTGGATTAGAAGCTCATTCAATATGTTCTTTTGGACATCTGGTATATGTAGAAGATTTAAAATAGAAATATGCATAGGTGTATTTTATAGTTGTTCTTATTAGTGTAGGATGTTATTTTTCCCTATTATTTAATTAGGGAATTATATATTTGTGCTTACATGGAGTTTTCCTATATTTGTGGGATAGGCTAGCTTATGTGGAGATGTGTGTCATACATATGTCATAGGTGTCATAAGAATGTCATAAGTAACTCCCTGACCAGCTATTTTGGGTATGGGAGTTACTTCTCTATTCTTAGCACCTTGTCACCACCTTTCATGGAGGACTTACAGTCTATTCTTGGGGTGCCTTGACCACCTTTTGTGGAGGAGTTACTCACGTGCTCTCCTATATGTATTCTTCACTTTGGCTATCTTATGTTAATCAGATATTGGGTTTTCTCTTATTTGTCTTGTGCAATTTATCTTCTTGTATAATTTCAAATTGCTTTAGCATCTATGTGATGTGCACTAGCTTCATCTCATGTGATCACGTCTCCATTGCATTCACATTATCTAAATTCTAGAAACAACTCCGATATGGTATCAGAGCAACCTTAGTAATCATGTGTCTGGTTATGCTATTAGTTTATTATGAAATTTTTACTTTGCTTTCTTAGTAGTTTTTTGTCTAACTCAGTTGCATTTGAGAGTTTTGGTAGAGTTTCTTGAAAACTCATGCAAATCCATACAAAAACCTGTTAAAAAATTACTTCTATTGAGTTTCATTTAGATCTACCCTTTAGATATCTGAGTTAAAATTTGCTAAGACATCTTGTATAGATCTATTGTGGCTTCAGCAAAGGCGGTGGAATTCCTTTTTTTGGTCATTCTGAAAGAAAAGAGAGATCTCTACACATCTAGTTTTTGTTCTTGGACACCACTTTCAGCTTGGGGCAGCTCTCTAGGAAGCACATCTGCATGTGGAGGTCCATGTGGGGCATCTGGTAGGGTGAGATATGTGTGGAGTAGGACTCTAGTAGGGTGAAATGGAGCTGTATGATGTCCAGTGCACAAGAGGTGCGTAGTGAGGTTGTGTTTGCAACTACTTGTGTGTTGAGATTGAACTTTGTCTCTTCCCTGCTATGGTTGAGACTTGTCTCTTCTTTTTTGTGATTGCCAATTGCTACTGTGCGTTGAGATCTGTGAGGTTTTCAAATTCAATATCTCTATTTTTTTTGCCCAACAAAATTAGAACTGTTCTTTTTTTGAAAATGGTGCTCCTTTTCCTTGTTTGGTGTCCCATGTGGGCCCTTAAACACTTGGCCATCCATTAAATTGTCTTTTACTTTATTATTTTCAGTTAAAATTGAATTTTTCAAAAAAAAAATTAGTCAATTTGACTGAGTATTAATTATTCTAGACAATTTGATAATTTGGGGGTTTTAATTTAAACTTGTATCTTTGCCTATCAAAGACGAAGGGTGAGGCCTGGGTTGGCAAGAGGCCAATTCCCCCTCACAAAGACCTCCTTTAGATTCCTCACTCTATATCAAGTCCAATGAGTGGTTGGAAGGCAACTTTCTCTCTCAAAATAGTTATTTTTTAAATGTTTTAGTGCTATTTTTTTTTTGCAAAAACACTAGTTTACGGGAAATTAAATCTTTAATATCTTGCAAATGGTAGCTCAGATTTGGGTGCCATTTTTTTCAAAAGTGTTTTTATTTCAATTATCCATAGTGTAGGTTTGTTATTTGTTAAAAATGCACTAGTTTATAAAGTGCCTAAAATTTGGGTCTCCCGAGACGCATTTTCGGCTGAGTCTGATGTCCTATTTGCTTAAAGTCTTGCACTGATTGCTCTAAGATGCATTCTCAGCTAATCCCAACCTATTTTTAGCATGAAATTTCATATTTGGTGGGGCTCAACATTTTGTGGGGCTGTGATTGCTTTTCAACACTTGTAATTTTTGCTTTTATTCTCCTTTTTGCATAATTTCACAACTTGCAATAAACACAACTTCACCTAAATTCAGCTTATAATGGATTATTTTCAACTTAAAACCTTGACACCCTTCAACTATCATGAATGGAAAATTAAAATGTCAATCATTCTTAGAAGCAAAGGGTTGTATAGGATCACCATGGGTACTGAAGTAGAACCCAGCACTGATGCTGAAAAGGTCAAGTGGTACAACCGTAGTGATGAAGCCTATGGATTACTAAGCTTGTCTGTGTCTCTAGAACTTCTATTCCTTTTAGAAACCTCTAAGACTCCCAAAGACATATGGGACACCCTAGAAACCTTATTTGGGAAGCTTGATGAGATGAGGGTCATGAGCTCAAAAATGAACTCATAAGTCTAAGTTCGAGCAACTTTGACACCCTACAAGACTTATTCACTAAGTTTAAGGCCCTTATATTTCAATTGAAAGAATGGGGGATAGAGAAGAAAGATGATCAACTCATTCTTTTCATTCTCACGAAGTTAGGTCCAAGTTATTCAGTCTTTGTCTCCACTTTCCATGCCACAAAAAGTGCCCTTGGCACTACATGGAAAATGCCTTCTTTGGATTCATTCATTGCCAACTTGACTAGGGAGCAAGATAAGCTAATTCAAATGGGCAAAATGAAGTGTACTCAACCCCAAGATTGGATAGCTAGAAATGGTAAGGATAAGACTTCAATAAAGGAGAAGAAGAAAAAGAACAAGGACCAGGAGAAGAAGAAAGAAAACAACAATCCTGTCAAAAACAACACTGAGTCTTCCTCTTCCAATGCTAAACCTAAGAAGGAGAAGGTTAAGTGTGCCTATTTTAAGAATATAGGGCATGATGAATGCAAATTCATGAAGAAACAAATAGATCACCTAACTCATCTTCTAGAGAAGCACAACATAGGTGTTCCCGAGTCCATCAAGCAGAATTCATCTACCCAATATTCTGCCAAGGCAAAAGGCAAGGGTAAGGAGAAAGAAAAGGGAAAGGCCCTTGTAGAAACTACAACTTCTACAACATCATGGGTCATTGATTCTGGTGCTTCTTACCACATGGGATCTTCACTAGTTGAGTTTTCATCTTTAGAGCCTTGTAGCATGACTTCAATTAGTTGGGGTGATGACACATCAATTTCTGTTTCAGGGAGAGGGTCAACTGAAATGGAAGGAGGAACATTCAATAATGTTCTAAGTGTTCATTCTCTTTCAACCAATCTCCTATCAGTGTACCAAATCAATCACATTGATTGGGGCATGAGAGTTGAGTTTTCACCAGATTTAGTGGCTATTAGGGAGTTGCATAGTGATACTATAGTGGCAGTGGGTAGGGTAGATCACCAAGCAAGGTTATACACCTTTTCACATTTTGCACCTGATTCTTCTCCAATAGCATTGCTGACTCATTCAGATGGAGTTAGCAAACTATGGCATGAGCAGTTTGGCCACCTTAACTATCGCTACCTTGAAGAACTTTGCAAAAATGACATGGTCATTGGCTTGCCTCATGTCCAATTCTCAAAAGGACTTTGTGAGGGGTGTTCCCTTAGGAAGCATCCTGAAGCAAAATTTGACAAAGTCAAAGCTTGGAGGGCTTCACAACCTTTGGAGTTAGTCCACAGTGATATATTAGGACCCTTTCCCAAACCATCTTTCACAAGGGCCAAGTACATCCTCACTTTCATTGATGATTTCTTTAGGTACACTTGGATATATTTTCTAAAACATAAGTCTGAAGTGTTTGAAAATTTTCTAGACTTTAAGGCTCTTGTTGAAAAATAGAGTGAGAAATCCATCAAGGTTCTTCGAATTGATAATGGAGGGGAGTATGTCAGCATCAGGTTTGAGTAGTTTGCACCATAGAGGGAATTGATTTGCAGTGCACAGTCACTTACAGTCTTTCACAGAATGGGGTTGTAAAACACAAAAATAGGTTCTTAAAAGAGATGGGTAGCTATATGATTCACTCCAAATCCTTAGCACCATAGTACTGGGCCAAAGCCATCAATTGTGCTTGCTACATTCAAAACAAGGTTCCTCATAAAGCTTTAAAAGGGATAACACCCTTTGAAGCTTAGGATAAAAAGAAACTTGATGTTGAGCACCTTAGGGTTTTTGGATCCCTAGCCATGGCATGCATACCGAAGAAGAAATGCAAAGCTATGGAATGTTAGTCCAAGCCTTGCATCTTTGTAGGATATCTAGATGGTATAAAGGGGTATCGCCTTCTAGATCTAACCACTCATGAGTTTTTCATTAAGAGAAGTGTCTACTTTCAGGAGAGTCCTAGAGACTCAACACTTGACACTTCTTCTCCCTCATCAGATCTACTTCCTCATGATGATTCCTCATCAGATTCAGATCAGCCATAGTAGATTGTTGAGCCAGAGACATCTTCTTCTTTGAGTTCAGACAGCGAGGATAGTGATGTAGAGTCATCCACCTCTAGTCAGTCAAAGGATGAGGAGTTAGCATCTGACTCACCCACTTTTGGGCCACTTTGGGCCAGACAGACACTTGAGAGTGATAGCACTTGGGCAGGAGATCCTGTAAATGATAGACACACTAGGGGGGATTTTTAGAGAGATCCACATGCCTTCTTTGCTTCAATTTTAGATCCATAGACTTTTTGAGAGGCATCAAGGTTCCTTGAGTGGGATAATGCCATGGAGGAAGAATATTCTTCCTTAATCAAAAATCACACTTGGGACTTGACTTCAATTCCTAAGGGAAGGAAGATGGTTTGATTTAGGTGGATATATTGGACCAAGTTTGCAGTAGATGGGTCAGTTGATAAGTACAAGGCATGACTGGTCACCAAGGGTTTCTCACAGGTGGTAGGCATTGACTACTCAAAGACCTTTGCACCCGTTGCAAAGATGACTTCTATCTAACTCACCTTGGCTATTGCCACAACACATGGTTGGGATGTGCACCAGATGGATGTGAAGAATGCCTTTCTTCATGGAGACCTAGAGGAGGAGATCTACATAGAGTAGCCACCAAGATTTGTTCATGATTCTTCCTTTGTATGCAAACTTAGGAAATATATCTATGGCCTCAAACAGGCCCCTCAAGCTTGGTATGCCAAGATGGATTCCTTCCTTCTCACAGTGGGTTTCACTAGGTGTCATTCTGACCCCAATGTCTAATTCTTATGACAGGATGATTCACTCTTGATTTTGGTTCTATATGTTGATGTTCTTTTGATCACTAAGAGTTCTTCATCAGCTATTTCAATGGTGAAGGCATCTCTATAGGATATATTTGACATGACAGACTTGGGTTTGTTGCACTACTTCCTTGGTATCGAGATCTCACAGTTAGATTCAGGGATTTCTCTTGCACAACCTAAGTATGCTCTTGACTTATTAGCTTGATTTCACATGGCTGATTGCAAGCCATCTCTGACTCCCTTTCTATCAGGAGTCAAGCTTGAGGCTGACTATTCTTCACCATTGGTTGATGCCACTCGATATCAAAAACTTATTGGTAGTCTCATCTACTTGAATCACACCAGGCCTGACATGTCATATGTAGTGGGACTTGTCTCTAGATTTATGCAGGAACCTCATGAGATGCATTGGAAAGTAGCTAAGAGGATCTTGCATTACATATAGGGTTCACATAGATATATGATTCATTACAAATTTGGCATAGAGGTTGACTTGGTTGGATATACAAATTTAGACTGGGCTGGTGATTCATAGACTCGCAAGTCCACTTCTGGTTACAATTTCTCTCTAGGTTCTGGTCTTATCAGTTGGTCTAGCAAGAAGCAGAATGCTATTGCTATATCATCCATAGAGGTAGAGCACAGGGGAGCTGTTAATGTAGCTACTGAGGATATTTGGCTTCAGGGGATTCTTTATGAGTTTGGCATTCTTATCAGGCAACCCATCATCATTTATTGTCACAACCAGAGTAGCATTCAGATTTGCAGGAATCCAGTTCAACACCAGTGGACCAAGCACATAGAGATTCACATGCATTTCATTCAGGAGATTATTCATAGTCAAGTCATTGACTTAATCTTTTTCTAGTATTTGGAGTAGGTTACAAACATCTTCACCAAACCTTTCACTGAGAGTAAGTTCATTCATCTACGAGCTCTTCTTGGGGTGTAGTCTACATCTGTAGCAACATCATCTTTAGGGGGGCTTTCTAGCCTCTTCATTTCTTTTATGTCTCTCTTTTGGGGGGAAGTTTTTTCCTATGGGTTTTTTCCTTTTCTCTATCTTATGGGAGATTGCATTTGTACATGGGTACCTCATTAGGCCTAGTTTCTAGGACCCATTTTATATTTCCACACTGCCCACCTAAGCTACGCTTATGGGGGGTATTAGTGTAGGATTTTAATTTTCTCTATTATTTAATTATGGAATTATATATTTGTGCTTACATGGAGTTTTCCTACATTCATGGGATAGGCTAGCTTATGTGGAGATATGTGTCATAGATATGTCATAGGTGTCATAAGAATGTCATAAGTAACTCCCTGACTAGTTATTCTGGGTATGGGAGTTACTTCTCTATTCTTAGCACCTTTTCACCACCTTTCATAGAGGAGTTATAGTCTATTCTTGGGGTGCCTTGACCACCTTTTGTGGAGGAGTTACTCATGTGCTCTCCTATATGTATTCTTCACTTTGACCATCTTATGTTAATTAGATATTGGGTTTTCTCCTATTTGTCTTGTGAAATTTATCTTCTTGTATAATTTCAAATTGCTTTAGCATCTATGTGATGTGCACTTGCTTCATCTCGTGTGATCACGTCTACATTACATTTGCATTATCTGGATTCTAGAAACAACTCTGATAGTTCTGCAATATCATAGGGTTTATCCTTAATAAGACTAATAGGCTTAGTCTTCTAGGGTGGAGGACCTTGAATGGGATTTTTAGAGGAATAAGGTGTTGAACCTTTGATGGTAACCTTAGAGGATTGAGTTACAATTGCACAACCTTGAGTCAGGAGAGGGTTATTATAATTAGAAGGAGGATGAAGGCCTAAAATGGTAACTCTTAGTTGTTGATTAGATTTTGGGACATTACAAACCAATGGAGGATTAATATAAAATAGAGGTGGAGGTCCAATAATGGATGATGAAGGTCATAATTTATTGTTGACATTTGGGTTAGGATTGATCTTAATGGCAACAATATGTCTACTAGTGATGCAACCTACAACATTATAATCATAAGGGAAATTTTGTAATTGACTTGGTTGGAATGGATATCTTGACCTTGGTTTTGGTTTTTTTTTTAACTCTATCTTTGATGTTGATTTGGAGGACTATTTTGATTCTAATTATTATTATCAATATGATACATTAACTTTGATAGATACCCATATCTAGATTAGATTTCTTGGCTATGTTGTCCAATCTTATTTCACCACTTTCAAGTAGATTTTTAATGAGATGTCAAATTCGTACACATATATGAATGGAATGGTCTTTAACCTGAAGATAATCATAAAATTCATTGTCATTATATTAATTAGGTTTAGGCTATTTTTTGGGAAAGGTCTAGGCATTGGCTAAATTATCATCTTAGAGACAACTAGGTTTTGGAAAACCATCTCAATAAACTCACCAAGGTTGTGTTATCAATCAGACTCACACCCTTATGAAGGTATTTTTAGGCCTTCATAGTTTTCTAAAACATGGAAACATTCCTAGATTGTGGGTTGCCTAATCGGTGGATTGAATCTCTAGATTCTAAGGGCCAACTCCCTTTGGTGTATCAATTAGGACCTCCAATCTATGCTACAAACTATTGAGAAAATGGAAGAAATAAAATTGAAGTAAAAATCCTATCTAATGATGGTGATACACCTAAAATTTGGTTCATCCACTCAATTTGAGCTCCTAAAAACATTGATTAGACAAGAAAAAGACTTAACTTTCAATTCTAATTGACTCCTATGCATCAATATTTCATGAAAAGTTTCTCTTTGGTGATCAAAACTTGATGGAAATGAGGGAATAGGCTTGATTCAAGGCACTAACCATCTACTTGCATCCATTTTAACTTTAGCCAAAAGATATCAAACATAGAACATGACTTGCATAATCTAATCAACTAATAAATAGGTAAGAATCAGGACTTGACAAGGAAGAAAATTATATCACATATGCAAGTCACTGACATAAATACACTATAACAACATCCTATAATTTGAAAATGATCCTTCTATTTATCTAAAAAGGTTAAATAACTCAAATTTTGGTAGAGTCTGATCTTACCAAAAGAGGGGATTCTTCTTCCAAAATGGCTGGAAAAACCAACTTATATAGAAAAAGCATACAAAAGACAAAATATTAGTGCTGAAAATAGAAGAGGAGATCAACTCCCACATCACCCCAAGTCCAACTCTAGCTATGCCAAGATAACCAAGCCTTCAAATAATATCTTTTTGTCTTATGCCTTACATAAAAATCTCTTTGGAATTGAAAATGACAGTGAGCCCATTTTATAATCTTTATTTGGAATAAAGATTAAATTCTTCAAATGTACATGGATCTTTGGTAATTCAATTTTCTTCATACATGATGCTATGTCAATATTCAAAGAGAAAACTCTACTTGAATCTAAGTTGGAAGTGTTTGAAAAGGCCTTGATTAACAAGATAAATAAGAGTGCATGCATGAAATTATATGTTAAGCTCTCCTTAGACAACCATCCAACATTAAACTCTTCAATCCCTTCATGCATTCGAGTCTCCATTTTGTAATTGAGAGAGCTATTCTTAAAGGTAGTTGTATGTCTATGAATAATTTGATTATTATATTTATTATTTGGAGTGATATTTTCTATAGTCCAATCTTGCTTGGGCCACTCTGCATACTCTAAATATGGTTGTAAAATGTATTGATCTGAGTCAAAAGGGGAAGTCATCATTGTCTTCTTTTAATTGGATATCAAAATCCTACCAAAATCCTTCTGAAAACTTGGATTCTCCTTGTCCATTTATTTGTTTCAAGATAATTCCTTTGGGCTATTTAATTTTGTCTATTCTTAGACTTTCCTCTTCATTCATTTCCTTTGGGCATATTGCCTGTGGCTTACTTCCTTTGAACCATTCTTTTCAAAATTTCCTCGAATAAAAAGTTCATGTTTTATCTCTCTATTCATTTTCTTCAAACAAAAAGTCTAAAGGAATTATTTCTATTATTTCTTTTGAAACCTTCTCTTTCTTTTAGGAAAATTTCCCAAAAGAATTTCTTCCTTTCACTTTGAACAATTCCTTTAGATAATTTGTCTAAAGGAATTAGGTCTTCAAGTTTTTTACAATGGAAAATTCCTTTGGACAAATTGTTTGAAGGAATTCATGATATGAAATTTTGTAAATTTCCCTTTGGATTCATGAAAATTCCCTTCAAGATTTTGGAAATGAACCTTTCAAAATTTTAAAAATGAACCATTCAATAATTTTGGAATGGTCTCTTGAAACTTTTAAAATGGTCCACTTGCCCTTCAAAAAAGTTGAAATGGTCCACTTGCCCTTTGAAAAAGATGAAATGGTCCACTTGCCCTTTGGCTTTCTCGCAAGTCTCCTTTTCATAAAAATTTAAATGGACCTCTTTCAAGGAAGTGCCTTTCATATTTATTCATTAGACCCTTTAGACTTTTTGAAATGGTCATCTTACTTTAGAAAATACCCTTTCAGGAAAATTGCAAAGGTCCCATTTCCCTTCAAAAAAGTTGAAACGGTCCACTTGCACTTCAAAAAAGTTGAAATGGTCCAATTTCCCTTTGAAAAAGTTGAAATGGTCCACTTGCCCTTCAAAAAATTTGAAATGGACTTCTCTAAAAAAATGAACCCTTTAGCTTCCTTGTTTAACACCTTCCTTTAGACAATTTGTCTGAAGGAATTCTTGTCTTCAAATCTATTGAAAAGGACTTTCCCGAAAGAATTGTTTCCTTTAGACTTATTACAAATGACTCATGGGAAACTTTTGAAGATGGACATTATTGGAAGGAAAAGAACATGTTGCACTTTATGAAAATACCCCTTTTTGGACCCAAAGAATCCTCCATAATGCTTTTCTCAAAAAATCCTTTGAAAAACAAAGTGAATGCCTTAAAAATGCTTGTTAATCATGGATTATTTCAAGGACTTTTTAGGACCAATAACTGACTCACAATACAAATAAGCATGATATGCAAAGTTTCAAATAATGAGGGTCGTAATTTGACCTTTAGGGTCAAAATTGCCAACATTTTGGTGACTCAACTGGGAAGTATGCCTTCTATGCTTGAGAACCAAACCATTTACATGACTCTTGGACTCACAAAAAAATGACAAATTTGATCCATGACTATAAATTCTCTCTTCTAACTTGGCATGAGACAACCTTCATCATCCAAAATAAGAAGGGAAATACACAAAATAGGAAAATTAACTAAACAAAGAAAATGTGCAAACAAGCACTTATTTGGGACAAAATAGAACTAAACTAATGTGTTTAAACAAAATTTGGAGGAAAACAAAAATACTAACTAACCATGACAAAGCATGATCCACCTGGATCAAAAGGGAAATTCATGAACTCACTCATTCCAAGAGATGGTACAAGTTGCAAGGTAGGATGTTTATTAATCATAACCTTTGATGAGGCATTTTTATTTCCCACCAACTCTCTTAGCATCTCCTCAAATGAGTAATCAAAAATAAACTAGTCACCAATAAAGATAAACTCATTGAGTACTTCCAGATCTTTTCCATATTACTTGTCACCTAAAACCTTGTCAAGTGATATCTCATCTATGCATTGTTTTTGAGTGAACTCATCATTATTATCAGCTATTGAAAGTTCATCCAACTCTTTAATAATATTTGAATATGAAACCCAATATATATTATGATCTTGAATAGGTGATTCCTAATCTAATTTCTCATAAACATGATCTTACATAGGCAACATATCCCTATAGAGCTCTTTAATCTCCTACATAGATTCAGGGTACAACTACCAATCATCTTTTTGTTCCTCATTTTGATCAATATGAATAGCATTAGCTTGAAAGTTATGTTGATCCTTCTCAAATGGAGATATCTCTAATTCATTTATGACTTCAATTTGTAGCAACTCCTCTTGGAGTTCCTTCACATCAATATCAACCTTCTCATTCTCCACTACAACCTTAAGTGAAGTATCAATGAGAAACTCTTCCTCATACACACTTGAAGCATCCTCTTCACACTCTGTAATAAATTGACTTGTAGCTACAACCCCTATCTGAATCCTCTAGAGAACAGGCTCCTCTTGAAGAAGGGAGATGGTGGGAGGGTGATAAAATTCATTTATTTGAAATGGAAAATGAAGTAGGGGAGGTTGATCATGATCATATTTTAGGATATGGAGGAAAATCTAATCATTTATGGCATTTTTGGAGAGGAGGGAATGAGAAACTCTTAAAGACCTCTACATTATGTTCCTTCCACTTGGCCATTACCTCATCAAAGTTTGAAACCTCCTTGTCTTCATGGACAACTTGAACTTGAGGGAGGATTGGTGAAGAAAGAGAAATACAAGAATATTTAGTCTCTTGAATAGGATCTTCAATAGGTATATGGGTTTGCTCTTGACTCCAACTAGGAAGCTCCATTGGCACACACTAAGCATGGATAAGAATTTCATGAGAATAAGGAAGATAATAACCTCTTGAGAAAACTAGTTCAACTCAATTTTTTGCCTCTCCCAAGACTCAATCTTCTCCAATACAAAAATACATAACTCATTTATCTTTTCTAGATCATTAGGAACATTTTGAAGAAAAACATTCACTTCCTCATGCTGAAAGCTTGAACAAACTTTTCTTGCATATGCCAATATTTTGAGCTCTATCTCATCCATTATTTCTTAGAGAGAAGCCTAGTATGATTCATCATAGGGATGATAAGTAAATATAGCATAGGAATTCTTTTTGTATACAACCATCAAAACTCATTCATGATAATGCAATAAAAATAGACTTACATGGAAATTGTGTTTGGACTATTAGAAGTAATTGCTTGAGCTTGGAATCACCAAATACTTCATGAAGAACACTGATACAACTATAATTTAATCAAGACCAGCTCCAATGGGTCCCACTGAGCATGCCAAAAATGATTTTCAATCAAACTCACACCCTTGTAAAGGTATTTTCAAGCCTTCATAGTCTAATGAAACATGGAAACAATCCTAGGCTGTGGGTGACCTAATCAATAGATTGAATCTCTAGATTCTAAGGGATATCTCCCTTTGGTTTATCAATTAGGATCTCTACTCTACACTAAAAACTACCAAGAAAAGGGAAGAAATAAAACTAAAGGAAAAATCCTATCTAATGATGGTGATACACCTTAGTTTTTGTTCATCAACTCAATTTAAACTCCTAAAAAAATTGTCTAGACATGAAAAAGATTGAAATTTCAATTCCAATTGAATCTTATGCATTAGTATTTCATGAAAAGGTCCTATTTAGCGATAAAATCTTGAAGTAAATGAGTGAATAATCTTGATTCAAGGCATTAATCAACCACTTACATCTATTATAACTTCAGCTAAAAGACATCAAACATAGAACATGACCTACATAATCTAATCAACTAGTAAATAGGTGATAATCAAGATTTGACAAGGAAGATAATTCTATCACATATGCAAATCATTGACATAAATACACTATACTAGCATCCTAGAATCTTAAAATAGTCTTATTTACTTGAAAAGGTTATAAAACTCAAATTTTAGCAGAGTCTAATCTTGCCAAAAGAGGGGATTATTCTTCCAAAATGGCTGGAAAAACCAACTTATATGGAAAAAGCATACAAAATCCAAAATATTGGCACTGAAAATAGAAGAAGAGATCAACTCCTACATCACCCCAAGTCCAACTCTAGTTATGCCAAGATAACCAAGCCTTCAAATAATATCTTTGTCTTATGCCTTACATGAAAATCTCTTTGGCACTAAAAATGATGGTGAGCTCATTTCATAATCCTTATTTAGAATAAATATTAAATTCTTCAAATGTGCATGGATCTTTGGTAATTCAATCCTCTTCATGCATGATGTTACACCAATCTTCAAAGAGAAAACTCCACTTGAAGCTAAGTTAGAAGTGTTTGAAAAGGCCTTGCTTAACTAGATAAATAAGAGTACATACATGAAATTATATGTTAATATCTCCTTGAATAGCCATCCAATGTTAAAATCTTTGAGCCCTTCATGCATTTGAGTCTCCCTTTTGGAACTGAGAGAGTTTTGCTTGAAGACAACTGTATGTCTATGAATAATTTGATTATTGCATTTATTATTTGTCATGCTCTTGACTATATTCCAATCTTGCTTAGGCCACTCTACATACTCTGAATATGACTATAAAATGTGTTGATCTGAGTCAAAAGGGGAAGTCATCACTGTCTTTTGTTGATTGGCTATTGAAATCTTACCATAATCCTTTTGAAAACCTAGCTTTTCCTTGTCTGTTGATCTTTTTTGAGCTAATTCCTTCAAGCTATTTTATTCTATCTATTCCCATGAAATTTCCCCTTTGTTCATTTCCTTTAGGCCTATTTCCCATGGCTTACTTCCTACGAACCATTCTTTTTAGAATTTCCTTGAAAAAAAAGTCCATGTTTTATCTCTCTATTCATTTCCTTCAGACAAAAAGTCCAAAGGAATTCTTTATATTGGAACCTTCTCTTTCTTTTAGGAAAATTGCTCAAAAGAATTTATTCCTTTCACTTTGAACAATTCCTTCAAACAATTTGTCTAAATAAATTAGGTCTTTAGGATTTTTGCAATGGACAATTCTTTCAAACAAATTATCTGAAGTAATTCATGATACAAACTTTTGTAAATTGCCCTTCGGATTCATGAAAATTCCCTTTTAGATTTTATAAATGAACATTTCAAAAAATTTAAAATGGACCATTCAATTTTTTTGAAATGGTCTCTTGAAACTTTTGAAATGGTCCATTTGCCCTTCAGAAATGTTGAAATGGTCCACTTGCCCTTTGGCTTTCTTACAAGTTTCCCTTTTAGAAAAATTGAAATGGACCTCTTTCAAAGAAGTGACTTTTGGATTTATATAATAGACCCTTCAAAATTTCTGAAATGGTCCTCTTACTCTAGAAAATACCCTTTCAAAAAAATTACAAAGGTCCCATTTCCCTTTGGAAAAGTTAAAATGGTCCACTTTCCCTTCAAAAAAGTTGAAATAGTCCACTTGCCGTTCATAAAAGTTGAAAAGGTCCACTTGCCCTTTAGAAAATTTAAAATTAACTTCTCTAAAAAAATGAACCCTTTGGCTTTCTTGTTTGACACCTTCTTTCAGATAATTTTTCCAAATGAATTATTGTCTTCAGATTTATTGAAAAGGACTTTCCTAAAAGAATTGTTTCCTTCAGACTTATTTTAGATGACCCTCATGAACCTTTTGAAGATGGACCTTTTCAGAAGGAAAATAACCCCTTGAAATTTATGAAAATGCCCATTTTTGGACTCAAAGAAGCCTCCATAATGTTTTTATCAAAAAATCCTCTGAAAACCAAAGTGAATGCCTTAAAAAGGCCTATTAATCATGGATTATTTCAAGGACTTTTTAGGACCAATAATTGACTCAGAAGATAAACTGGCATGATATGCAAAGTTTCAAATAATGAGGGTGGAAATTTGACCTATAGGGTCAAAATTGTCAACAGGTTGCTTAAAAACTTTTTATGATAATGACATATTCTTAGAAGTGGTCTTTACAAAGCAAAATATCGAGTAATTGGGTTTGTTTGAACTGGTGGAGGTTGCACCATTTTCACAAGTCGATATCTAATGACCCCATCTCCTATGATATTCCTATTCCTATTGAAATGTTTAGGATTTTTGGATGTTCTTGCTTGTGATTGACCTTGTGTTTGAACTTTGTTATAATTTTGGTTTTGAAAGTAAAGCTTGATGATCCCTTTGTCCATGAGGGATTGTTCAATCTATATTCATTTGGTAATAACCTCTTCAAATGTATTACCACAAATTAGCTTGAAATTATGTGATATATCAAAAAATAGGTTGGTAATAAACATCACAACCATTTTATTTTTAAGGATTTTGTGTGGGATTTGGATGGATAATAAGTGCCAATGTTGAAAATAATTAACAAAGATTTATCCCCCTCTTTGTTTAGTCTGACATAGATCAACCATAGTCAATTCATGTTTGACATTGGAAGAGAAGTGTTACACAAATGTTTTAGATAATTCATCAAAGTTATGAATATAATTATTTCGTAGACTAAGGAACCATTCTAAATCATGTCTTGCCAAACTGTGGGGAAATAATCAAAGTAGGTATATAGGGCTATACATGACTGCTTGGCAAATTAAAAAATTTATTTTATATGCTCTTTAGGATCAAATTTACATTTATATTTATCAAAATTGGACATCTAAAGATGATGCAAAAGAGGTACTAGAACATATCTCATATCAAAAGGATAGGAGCATATTCCATATAATTTAAACTTGTTCTGATTTCTTGTCTAAATGGGTGAAACTGCATATTTGACCTCTTGCAAAACCTAAAAGGTAGGACCATAGTGAGAAGAAGTGGGGTAACCTTTTTGGGTGTTAAAAGGTAGAGAACCTTAACCCAGATAAAGAGGTGGCACAAAATATCAAGAATTTGGAATTTAATTGGTTCTATTAGGAATATTGACTCTTTGGCTAGAGTTGTATTACTGATAGGGGATTTTTTGTTGGTAAGGCACTTGTTGTTGAGTACAATGTTGATTTGAATGGAACTGAGGCCTAAATTGAGGAATGTTTTATTGGGTATTCAATAAATTTTTTTGGTATTATATAGAAATACGATGTTATTTTTTAAGAATTTATCATGTAGGAGGAACATTTTTTGACTTAAAGAGGCCCTTTGATGAATAGAGGCATTAAATGGTTGACTAATTTAAACATGTTATAGATTAGACAATGTTGGTTGGGGATTAATTTGCACTTAATGCAATGGAACATTGGTCACCACATATTGAGGTGGAGGATTAGTTTCCAATTATTTAAGTGGAGGGTTTGTAATGTGTTATTGTGGCTCAAATGGGTTTCCAAGTTGTTGTTACAAGGTACTCAAAATGTTGGAAGGATGTCATGGAGATGATGGAACAATTTTTTGTTACATGTTGGATGGTACTTGATGTAGGTTAAAATTTTCTACTTGATATCTATCCACTACATTTTGGGTATAATCTACAAGGAGATTCTAATTTGGATTGGTTGCTAAATTGGTTTTAGTTATGGGCGTGTTAAACATATCTGCAACTAATGCTTTAGTGGAAAATGGATTTAGGTTATAAATGGGATAGTTAGACAAATATAATGGTTATTCTATGGGAGGATTAAATTCCACTAAAGGTGAGTTTTGAATATATAATATAGCAAGGGAGCTAGTGAGACTATCCAAAACTCATTTAACTTGTTGGCCTTTAGTTTTCAATAAATTGACCTTGAAAAGATTGATCAATGAGTTGACCTTTCCCCTTATTTGACACAATAAGATCTTGAATATAAGCCAACATAAAATTTTGTTCTTGGATAAAGGCACCTTCGTTATATAAAAATGAAAGAGGTGTTTGTTTAGGTGGTCTAACCAAATATAACAAATAATCCATGGGAAAATAAGGTGGAAAATTTGTACCCATCTCCAATAATCTAACAAGATGTTCATATTTATTACCAAATATTTGTCAATTAAATTGGTGTTATCTATATTCATCACTAGGTGGTAGATTAATGAGTTACATTAAATTAGGTCTATGATCGATATCAAATGACACATGTGAAATTTATGATTGGTATTGGCATTGGTCAACATTATGTGATACAATTGGAAGGTATGTGTTATATTTCTCAATTTCAACATTGGATGGTGTATGAGAAAGGTAATGTTGGTTTTATTCATCTTATGAATCATACCTATATGAATTGTAAATCACATCATCATAAAATAAAGGGTTTTAAATAGACCCACTATGCATGTACTTAGGCTTGTCTAATTTTATATTATTCATCTTGGAAAGGTCTTGAATGCCTAAAACATTATTTTGACTTAGTGCATGACTTAACTTGGAATATCACTTGGAAATTGGTTTGATGTAAGATGTTAAGGTAAATGTAAATTTGGAATATACAAATTAAAGTCATGTTAAAGTTAAAGTTTCAAATGTGTTCATAAAAGGCTAAATCCACAAGTTTTGGGAATAATTGTTTCAAGTATAAGTGTTCAATTTTTAGACTTAAGAAATGCTCTGCATTTGGTCTTGTTTTGAAAAGGTATTGATCTTGGAAACTTAGTTTTGTGAACAAAAAAAGGAACCTTAGCCTATTTGAGACACTTTAAAAACTTAAAAAAATGTGTAAATGTTGGAACAACATTGGTCTTGGTCAAAAATGGTAAATCAAGTTTTGAACTAGGTTCTAAATTCTTGGCTTATAAAAGAAATTAGTCTTGGCATAATATGACTAGATTTGGAATTTATTCTTTGGAAGTTGGAATTAGACTTGGAATTTGGAACTTGATTTGAAATAAAATGAATGGCACAATGACACAACATGAACAAGAATTTTAGAATTTGGACTTAGTTTAAAATGGCAATTTGGATTAGGATAAATTTTTTGATTTAAAGTGGGTAGCCTAATGATGTGGTTTGGACTAGTATAGTTATTTTCACAAAGTTTAACCATGTCACTTTTGTTTGATGTGGAATTTTAGTAGAGTAACACCTTATTGTGTGTGTATAATAATTGTTTTGGAATTAGACTTGGTTGGTTTGATTTAGTCTTGAGTATAAACAAGGTTTCAACACAACAATCAAGAAATAACGCACAAGCATTACAAGGTAATTTAATAAATGATCAAGGTATGAATCACATCCATTGAACCTTTTAAAAAATTTGAATTGAGAGAGGATTATATAATTTAAATATTAATTAAATAAATTATATTGTAATTATTGAAAGGGTTTTTAAGCTCCCCTTCTCTCTCAGGGTTCATCTGATAGAGGTGGTCTTTGGGGATATTAAACTTTGCAACCTTGCATCAATGAATGATCCATGGAAAAAGAGGCATCTAAGAAGCAATATAAGATTAGGCCATTCACTATAGGGTCTTGTCCCTTCACAATCACTTTAGTTATAAGGCTCTCAGTGAAGTACTACTAGATTTGGGGTTTGATTATTGTTTTATAATGGGCTATCTAAATGGTCCCTATATACTTCATGATATATGGGAAAAAATTCATCAATAAATAAGTTCAATATCATTTCCAATATTGATCCTTTTGAGGAACCTTTGCACCCTTGCATCAATGAATGATCCATGGAAAAATAGGCATCTAAGAAGCAATCCAAGATCAGGCCATTCACTATAGGGTCTTGTCCCTTCATAATCACTTTAGTCGTAAGGATCTCAGTGAAGTGATACTAGATTTGGGGTTTGTTTATTATTTTATAATGGGCTATCTAAATTTTCCCTATATACTTCATGATATATGGGAATAAATTCATCAATAAATAAGTTCAATATCATTTCCAATATTGATCCTTTTTAGGATACCACACATTGACCTTGGATATTGTAAATAACTCCCTAGGGCTACTTTATTCACATACTTTATGCAAGAACAAAACTAGGTCTTCACAATGCCAATGTTCCTCAATTTGTATACCCCATTGAATAAGTAGGGTTTGGTACAATGATAAGATGTCGCTTCCTAGGTCAACTCACCCTTAAATACTTGTATGAAGATGATGAATTCCAACCCAATAAGTCAAATGAAAAATAGGGTAAAATGAAAATAGGAACCTTACATTTCTGAGTCACCCAAAAAGGGGAGAACATACACACAATGAACCCCACAATAAAATAAAGTAACAAACAAACTTTCAATAATTTAAAAAAATATAAGTTAAACAAGTTTTATTATACCCAAATTGAAATGTGTATTCATTTTAATTCCTAAAATAAAATGCAAAGTAGAATTGATGGTTTTGACTCAAAACACCACTCTTTGGCCTAGGTCCTACAAAAAAAATGATTAGAAGTTTGATGCAAGGGTTTTGAGCCAAAATAAGCTTGAAAATATGTTTGTTTAAAGTCTCATCCTTAAATCAAAACAATTTCACCTTTTAGCAAGTCAATTTCACTACTAAATCCTTCGTCAATAATTTTTATATTGTAATAAATGATTTCATTACAAAGAATTGCATTTTTTCTATTAGACTAGACAACTTCACTATTAAATTCTACAATTTTGTAATTTTGTAGAAAATAGCCAGAATAGAGAACATTGAGCAAATGATTTCACTATTTAAAAGCAATTTTTTTGGCAATTAGAATTATTTCACCATTTCCTCTCATGATTTAACCAATGAAGAGGATTATTTCACCACTAAGACCTGCAAGAAGAAAACATTCAAAACAAAAAATGACATAAGGGTGATTTCACTAATGATTAGAATGATTTTGTTGATGATCCTGTTGAATTCACCATTACATATTCACAAATTATTGTTTAGTTTTGAATGGATTTACACAAACAAATTAAGAGAAAATAAAGAATTAGATTATTTATAAGGCCAATTTTGGTAATTATAAGAATACTAGAGGTCTAAAAAAGGTTTTGGGATGCATCTAATCTTTTAAGAGGGCCCACTAGGAGTGCCACTATGTAAGATCAAGAATCCAAAAGAGGTTAGTCAATTTTTAATGAACAAATCTAAAACAAATTAAAGAAATAACTTCTCAAGATTAATTCATAGGTTGAAATTAGTGATAATAAAGCAAAAAAATAAATATTTGAAGATAAAAATATCATCTATCCCTCACTTGAATATGCTCTTAAAAATAGGTATAATGAGGTTGAGCTTGACTTATAGATGTAGATGTATTCATCGATGCTTGACTTCCTTGCATGGTAATCACCTCTCCTTTTCTGAACTTGGCCTTTTATTTAGCTTGGAATGAGAGAGAGAGTTGATGAAGTTTCTTGGAATAATCTATTAGAGTAAGTTTACATTAGGAATTTTGATGAAATGAGAGGTGCAAGGGTTCTAATTCTAGATTTCCTAAATTGATATGGACCGTTCATCTCATCTTAGGATGGAGGGTTAAGGATCAATCCTAAAATCCATTATTAAACCTTTGGAGTGTGTAAGATATGCCATTTAATTTGGTTTTGAGCATGGAAGATATTTGGAAGATAAATTGTAGTCATTAGTCCTCTTGGAGTGTGTAAAATAGGAAGAGCATATAAGAGGGGTGTACAGCATGTAAGAGTGTGTGTAAGTGGTGATGCCATAAGCCACCTTGTACACACTCCACTCCATTCCATTGACATGCCCCTATTACATCACCTATTCAAGGTAATAATTCCATTTTTCTTTAGGTAAAATAAGTTATTCTAAAATCCATGGAATTTCCCATTAGAGGAATGATTAAGATATTTAATCAAGGTGATTAATTAGAAATTATAATAAAGGTAAAGTTTTCAATGTTTTTTTGTCAATCAACTTTAAATTAATTATCCTATGAAGATACTTGAAAATGGTTGATTATAATTAGGACGAATTAGATAAGATTAATAATGAAATATGATGCATTACTTTGATTAGGGATGCATCATTGCGATTTTGGGCTAAATGATAATTTTTTATCGAATTTGGATGTGATTCAATAAAGTCATTCTTGATTTTAGTTTAAACATACAAGTGGTTAAAATGAGGTGTCTAAAATATATGTAACTTGTAATTGTGTTGGAACTTGATATGTGTTAATTGAACATAGAGGCATATAAATACATTCATCCACCCACTCTTGTGACTTGCACTTGTTCCAAATAAACTCCATGCATGAAAAATAAAATCATGTCATGTGACTCATATGAGCTATCCAAGAACCTTCATTTGAGCTATGAAATAAGTATAACTCACTCGATCATGAGTAAAAATATTCATATATTTCTAGTTGTTCTTCCTACATGGACTAGAAATATCTATGAACACAAGAGTTTTCTTGAGCATCATGGGCAATTTTTTCATTACACCATTCAAATATGTTTTTTACATCTATCAAATTACAAACATATTAAAACTTTGACTCCTCTATTGAAATTTATATTTTGACACATGATCCTACACCATCATGTCCCATTTTCCATGACCTAATTCATTAAAAATCCAACTATGTTGTACACTAGTGGTCATATGCATCCTATTCAGCGAGTAGAACATCTATGCATTTTAAAATTATGATGTGTAATTATTTGACCAAATATAATGTTTTTTGAAATTAATGTTCCTTTCACTCAACTTGCCATGGAACATCTAAAAATAGACTTGCACATAATTTTTATAATGTGTTTGATCATCACTTACATATAAGTGGAACACCCTTAAAATTTTTTAATCATGCTCTATACTGTTAGGTGCATACATAAATTCTATATACATGAAAATGGAAACATGTACTAAATTGTAGTGCTATGCCTGAACCTACATTTGTGGTTACAATGTGTAAATAAATTTAAATTCAAATAATCAAAAAATAGTACCAAGTGGGAATGTGTCCTTTCTTAACTTGAATTATTCATCCATACATCGAGCTCTATATGTGTGCTTTACATACTTATAAATAATTTCCTCCTTGAATTTGACCATAAATTTAGAAACGGGTATTTATTCTATAACAAGTGTGTACCTTTTAGATTATTTTACATATTTTAATTGATATTTCACACATTTATATTTACTAAAATAAATAATTATCATCCAATTCCTCATGTACTCTCCTCATAGGTATGATTTTTCAATTTTTGGAATCCACCACAAATGCTACCAGTTCCATCCAAACATGCTTTGTTATTAAAAAATGTCCATCTCATCTTTCACAAAAATGGTTGGAATAAATTAATGTCATTATTTTAGTGGATCTTCCATTCCACACTCCTATAAATGTTTTTTAGTATGCAAAATATAATGAACATGATGAAAAGCATCATAATGCATTGAAAATTCAACATGTTGTCTACAACAAGTGGTACATGTATGATTTAATTTCCCATAGAAGGATTGTGTCATTTAAAAATATATTTGACTAATATAAATTAATGGATAATGTTTAAAAAAATTTAGAGTATAATTTTGGTTGAGTCATAGCCAAAAATGTTTTGGGTGTGGCTCATGATTACAAGAACCAACTCTTTTTTTCACTACAACTCTTATATTAGTTGATACCCTTGTGTTACCATTTCAAAATTATGAAAGAAAATATTTTAGGGAATTAATATAGACTTGTCTTTGTATGGAGTCTACTAGAGAATGCCCACAATTAATTGTTATTGATAGCATCAAGTATTATATGTATCCCAATTACTTTCATTAGTGTTTTTCTATTTCTATTTAATTATTTTCTTATTTGTATAATCAAACATTTGTTCATTGTTTGAAACTTACCATAAAAGTTGTAATAATGTGTCAGACAATGTTACCATCTTTGATACATTTATTCACACCTACTTTATGGTATGCATTACATAGATTTTCAACAATTGCCTTGTTTTGACTATAAATATTAGATGTTCATAGTCCTAAGGTGTTCATTTTAGGTCTCATCTTAATAATTTTCATCAATAAAAAATAATTATCATCTCAGAGATTCATTTAATTTTTCAAAGTACGAATCCCAAATTATTTCAACTTTTCTTCTCATATGGAAGTCATATATTTTACTATGCATTAGTTTCAAAATGTTTTCATCAATTTAAATTAAATACATAGGTCTTATTTTCAAAATCCTAGGAGGTTTTCTTAGTGGTAATTTTGATTGATTTGGTGTTTCCACATTGTTATCTTCATTAATAGTTTCTTCAATGAACGGCGTTCCCACATTGTTTTCTTCATTGTTACTTTCACAAATTGGTGCTTCCATGAAATTTTATTCATTATTAGATGGTAAATCATCATTTATATTAACATCATCACTAAAACTAAAAACCAAAAAATTTAAATTTTGACTTTCATTATAATTTCATATACTATTAGAATTGACAAGTGGTATTTTAGAATTTGGTGTACTATCAAAATTTAGTACACTATCATTATTCATTTCATCATTATTTGTGACATTTAATTCATTAGGTCTAGTAGACATAATTACATGAAATTTTTGCATTCATTGCCTTTATTTTTGTCTCATAACTTCTAATTCCTCCATTTTTTTTATTTAACTTCTTCTTCCCACTAATATGATTTCTATCACCCGTGATTAGACAAAGTTATAAACTTTTGAGGGAGGGAAGAATGATAAAATCATTAAAAAATAGACTTTTGTTATGCAGTACCAAGTGGGGGCAATGATCAAATTAGTAAAAAATAGATGTGCAATGCATAGTCAACCAAGATTAGATAAAGTTATTTACTTTTGAGTGTCGGGACAATACATAAATAAATAAATGCATTGTGTAGAATGAAATAGATCAGAGTACATAGGGGACATAACTCTCAATGTGAAAAAAATGACATTGGTGCATGTACTTTTTTACTATTTTACTATCCATAGGATTGTGTACACATTAATAATATGTATGCATTAATATCATGTATGCTTTAAAAAAACATATGCATTCCTTATGTATACATTTCTTACACATTTGACCCTAAACACTAAAACCTTAAAATCTAAACTCTAAGCCCTAAACCAATTAGGTTCATAGGGTTTAATTTAGCCCAAATTGCATCATTGATTCCCCAATTGACTAATTAACTCAATATATGATGACATTAGGGACAACTGAGCCCAAAATCACATTATGTAGTCATAAATTGGTTCAACATGCTCAAATTTACCCCAATTACATTTGTGATTGGACCTTCTACCCTAAATTATAAACCCCAAACCCTAAATTGTAAACCCTAAACCCTAAACTAATTGATGTAGCACCAATTAACATCCCTTAAATTAATAATTAGGTTCACAAGGATTAATTTGGCCAAAATCACATCACTAATTTCCATAATTAACTAATTGGCTCAATCTGTGATGACATTGGGGATAATTAAGCCTAATTTCACATTTTGTATTCATAATTAAGTTAAAGGAGATAAAATTAGCCTTAATTAACTTCATGATTGGACCCTATACTCTAATCAATTACCATTATGATTGGATTATATACCCTAGACTAGAAACCATATACCTTAAACCCTAAGCCCCAAACCCTAAATAATAAAATATAAACCATTCAATGAGCTCAAATAAATTACCTTTATGATTATATTGTATACCCTAAACTAGAAACCATATACCTTAAACCCTAATCCCTACACCTTAAACCCTAAATCATAAAATCTAAACCCTAAACCAATCAGCTTAGCCATAATCAACACATTTAAAAGTAAGAATTAAGCTCATGAGGCTCAATTTGGCTAAAATATCATAATTGATTGCCCTAATTAACTCATTGGCTCAATCTATGATGACATTGGGCTAAATTGATCCTAACATCAAATTTTGTAGTCATAGATAGGTTCAACAAGTATAAATCAATTACCTTTATGATTGGATCATATACCCTAAACCAAAAACCATATACCTTAAACCCTAATCCCTAAACCTTAAACCCTAATCATAAAATCTAAAACCATAAACCAATCAATTTATCCATAATTAACATCATTTAGAATAATAATTAAGCTCACAGGTTTTAGTTTAGCCCAAGTCACATCTTTGATTTCCCCAATTGACTAATTGGCTCAATCTATGATGACATTGGGAATAATTAAGCCTAAAATCACATTTTTTAGTCATAAATAGGTTCAAGGATCTTAAAGTATCCCCAATTGCCTTTATTATTAGACCCTATACCATTAACCTTATACCCTAAGTCCTAAGTCCTAAACCTAAACTATAAATCATAAACCATAAACTCTAAACCAATTGATTTAGCCCTAATTAACATCCTTTTGAGTAATAATTAGGTTCACAAGGCTCAATTTGGCCCATATCCATCACTAATTACCCCAATTAACTAATTGGCTTAATTTATGATGACATGGGGAAAATTGAGCCCAAAATCACATTTTGTAGTCAAAAAATAAGTTTAATGATCTAAAATTAGCCCTATTTTCCTTTATGATTGGACCCTATATCCTTTACCATAAACAATATACCTTAAACCCTAAGCCATAATCCTTAAACCCTAAATAATAAACTTTAAACCCCAAACCAATTGATTTAGCCCAAATTAACATTATTTAGAGTAATAATTAGTTCACATGGATTAATTTGGGCCAAATTACATCATTGATTGCCCTAATTGACTATTTGTCTCAATATATGATGACATTAGAGTTAATTGAGCTTAAAATAAAATTTTATAGTCATAAATATGTTTAATAAGCTCAAATTAGCCCTGTTACCTTCATAATTAGACCATGAACCCTAAACTATATACCCAAATCCCTACATTTTAAGCATTAAAATCTAAACTCTAAGCCCTAAACCAATTTATTGATCCCTAATTAACATCATTTAGAGTAATAATTAGGTTCACAAGGCTCAATTTTGCCCAAATCACATCAATGATTGCCCTAATTAACTAATTGGCTTCATCTATGATGACATTAGGGATACTTGTGCTTAAAATCCCATTATATCATCATAAATAGGTTCAACAAGCTCAAATTATCCTTAGTTACCTTTAAAATTAGACCCTATACCCTAAAAATTATACCTTAAAATTAACCCCTAAACCCTAAATCATAAACTCTAAACCATAAATTAATCGATTCAACCCTAATTAACATATTTTAGAGTAATAATTAGGTTCACATGGCTTAATTTAGTCCAGATTGCATCATTAATTGATTTAATTTAATAATTGGCTTAATATATGATAATAGTTCATTTAATTGAGCCTAAAATCACATTATCTAGTCACAAATATGTTTAATGAGCTCAAATTAGCCCCAATTATCCTCACAATTGGACCCTATACCCTAAATCCTATAACCTAAGCCCTAAGACCTAAACACTAAAACCTAAACCCTAAACCAATCAATTCAACCCCAATTAACATCCTTCTGAGTAAGAATTATGTTTGTAAGGCTCAATTTAGCCTAGGTTGCATCACTTATTGCCCCAATTGACTAATTGCCTCAATCTATGATGACATTGGGGATAATTGAGCCTAAGATCACATTTTGTATTCATAAATATATTTAGTTGAGAAAATGACATCAAGATTATAGATAAAATTAGGTTTACATTTTTTTGATGTTAAAAACTTCAATGTTAACAACTTACATTGACTACAGCCATGCATAAAATTTGATGATTAAAAAATATATAATAAAATCAATAAGATGGCCAAATGTATGCAAATGTAATATCCATGTATGTGGTAATTATATGTACATAGTTATAGTATTTTAAACACATGCCTCAAGGCCTAGAAATGGCTTGGATTCTTGAGCCTAAGGCATGGACCTGCAAACACATAGTTGAATGTATTTTTTTAATAAAAACAAAAAAAATCAACTTTTACCATACTAAACACTAAATTTTATTGAAAATCTTCCTAAAAATGACTAAATCATTAAGTACTCTCCTCATTCTAAATACATATTTTTATCACTTTAAGGTTTTTATCTATATTTATTTCTAAGTATGTCTTTATAATTATATATGACACAACTATACATGTTTATCTTTATTTATGTATCTTTCTTTTCATTGATTCAAAATTATATATATATATATATATATATATATATATATATAAAGTTACAAATTATACCTAATTCTTAAAAAAAATTAATTTTTGATACTTTACGAGGTAATTGGGGGGTGAACGGTCATCTATGCATTATTGAACATATTTAATGGTCTATTTATCTATTAAATTAGTTAAAAAATTAAATATTAATTATTTTTTTAAAAATATAGGTTAGAAACTAGATGATCTTATCTAACTTTCCACCAAAGGGCTTTAAAAAAGTAAATGATGCTAAAAAAATGATGGGATACATAGTAGATTATCTATTATGATTTTTATATAAAATAATAGTACATGTTTGAATTTATTATGTTTTAACTAATTATACTTGACCATTTAAGAACAAAATAGTAGTTTATAAACTAGACTTCAAATGATACAATTCATGTTCTTGTAGCATTTTAAAATTTTGAGTATAGGCATCTAAAATAATTAATACAAGTTAAGGTTTCTTTTTTTTTAGGAAAAAAAATTCCACTTAAGACCCCTATTTGGCCCCCAAATTCCATGCACTTACCTTGGTCGATTGCTTTATATCCAATGTGTTATGTGCTTCCAATTTATCTTTATTCCATTTAAAGTATTCACTTCTACATGGTAAAAAATAATAGTGTTAAATATTTCCAAAAAATCAAATAGTATTTTCTTAATTCACACTAAAATATTTCATATATGTCACCATATATGTGGTTAATACTATTTTTTTAGGGATCCTTGCATTAATTTCTTCCTATTTATAATTTGTTAAAATCATTCCTTCTAGCCACCTTCCCACATCATGTTACTTGGGTAACCAACTTAACATATTTTATCTCCAAAAGTTAAATGTTCAACTGGAAACATAACCATTATTAGTAGTGATCCTAGGTATATCTTCCAAGGATATGCTAAGGTTTTATTCTACAAGCTAAATCATATTATTTATAGGAAACAAATCCCTCATAATGGAGTTCATAGGTATTACTTGGGAAGTATATGAACATAACAAAATTTCATTATTTTAATTTGAAATCAAATTAAATCATATAATTAAAAAATATATACAAATAAACCTCACCATACCATAATACAAAAAGAAACCATGTAATAAATCTATCAATTCTTAATAAAGTGAAGTATATCAAACTAGAGAAGATCATAGTATTATGTGTGAACAAGGAAATTTTTTTATAAATTTACACTTAACTATTCAACTCATATCTCTTTGTTTTAACTTCATTTTATTTCAATGAAAAAATTATATATAATAGTTTATTATCCTATCTTTTGGTCTTACGCATGCATATAATTAACTTGATTATTAAAAATTCAATTGAGCAGTTATATATAGATATATTAAAATTACTTTCCTTGAAGTCCTCATAACACATGTAATGATGGAGTTTATGTGAAGTAAAAAAGTGGATCTAGTTTTTTAAGGAAATTATTGGAGGGAAAGTGATAGACTACAAATAGTTCATAGTAACCTTGTGTCCTTTCTCAATGTTTCATCTCATAACTATAAATATGTGCTCACTGTCATCAATGATCTTTCTTGCATGACTTGGGTATAAATTTTTATAATAAAAATTGAAGTCTTTGATAGGGCCAAAAATGGAGGAAAAATATAAATGTATTCAATAATTAAAAATCTTGTATTTACATATCAATGTAAGAATTTATAAGCTTATGGAACATGGTTATGTTATGGTACCAAACCACCCAATGGACCCAGTTAACCTAAATATAAACACGTTACAAATTATTTATTTTCACTAACACTATTAATAATACTAATAATATGAAAGGGGTGTATGTGACCCATACTCACAAAGTAATACTAACAATACAATAAAAACATATATATAGTTTGGATCATAGACCCAAAAAACCCCTTTAATCCAAAGGGGTACAAAAGAAGATTGATGTGGAGATATGACTATGAACTCATCAAAAGTATCTACTACATATACAAACTGACACATTGTATATTATGGTATTTCTCAACCAATGTCACTTCCTATAATCATGTTACCTCTTGAGTTGTGGCATGAATGATGAACATCCTTCTAGAATGCTCATCCCCTTTGACCATTTTTTACCATATTATAGTATAACATGATCAATATTTGATCAAATTCATTGATACACATAAGGTATCACATTAAATCCCATCAATATAACCACCAATGATTCATAAAATCATGTGCATTATCTTCCCTAACTATCAAGTGAGAGGTGAACATTATGCAATGAAAAAAATAATACAAGTAACTCTCTTTTCTCCTCATCAATAATATCAATGAGCTAAAGAAAACCAGAACCAAATGGAAATCAATAAAATCTAAGTTAAAATTACTACTATATCCTATACCTATATTTGAGTTATCAACTCACTTAAAATGGGTGAATATTGGTGTACTCAGAATAGGTCATCAGGTCCATTGGGACCATAAATATTGGCCATGTAAGATGCCTCCTAGTTAGATGAAATTTTGGAATATCCAAAGTAGCTAGAGTAACTTGAATAATGTTTACTAGAATAACTAATATATTTTATTCAAGCTTCTTTCTATTTTTAGATGGTGGTTTTATAGAATTACATACATCATCAAAATGACCAATACCACCATAATTATAACATCTTGGATCTTTCTTGTGACTTATAGAACTAAAATATTTGGAATAATATCCAAACTATTGAGATGAATGCTTATTTTGATGTTTTTATTTTTAGGACTCTAGAGAATGCCATGAATAATGTTGATGAGAATGTTTTAGATAATGTCTCAAAAAGTGATTTATAGATTTTTTTTGAAAATGCCTTTATTTATGTCCTTTTTAAATCTAGTTCTTAATTAATTTTATGAAGTATGAATCTTTTATAATATGAATGACTCTTGTTATTAGAGAACTATTTCTCATGATGAGTGAACAATTCATAAATGGAATCAAATATCTCATTATTGACCTTGTCACTAGATTATAACATTTCTACAAAATTTGTATAGTTAGAACTGAGTCCTATTAGAGTGACTAAAATGAGCATATCATGATTTAGATTTTTGCATGTAGTATAATAATCTTGCTTCAAATTTTTCATTCTTGAGATGTATTTAGAAACATATTATTAAATTTTAAGGTTTTCATTTAACAACTGCATTAGGAGATCAATCTTTTTATATGTAGGTTTTTATCACACAAATATTTAATTTTTTCCAAGCTTTCCAAGCATCACATTTAATTTATTCAATGTGAATAATTAATTGAGTAGAACAAGATGAACTTAGCAAGGAAATTGCATGTTTGTTTCATTTTTGAAATTCAAATAGTTTGGAAACATCAGTGGGCCAAGTAATGTTTTTATTATTTCCCATAAGTCATTGAATACTAGAGTGTTTTCCATATTTAAGCTTCATTCTTTATAAATTGTAAGAGTTAGTCTCGTGATTTTAGAAATAAGGCTTACAAATTTAACCATAATTACACACAAAATATTTCAATAAAAGAATGAAAATGCTACTTGTATTTTGCATTTACCCTCTAATAGATTTGTAATATAATAATTTGGATCTTGGGACCTACTAAACTTCATGTGTAAAAGGTGCAAAAACACTTCACCTTTATATCTCCAAAATCACACTTTATCACTTCTTTTCTCTTTACAAAGCTTTTTAAAAATAAAATATTCCACCTAAGATTCATTTTACATATTAATTTGGGTCAAAATTTAAGTTTGATAAAAATATTAAACATGGTGAGTTTTGAATTTGAACCTCTTTTTTAAAAGTGTTTTAAAAAACATGTATTACCAATTCCTCTACAAACATTTGTGAAACACAAGTGAAAGATATACTATTCAAACTATATTTTTTGAGTTTTCATAATAAATAAAAGATATGTGTGCATGTAAATATAATTTCAACCAAATAATCACAAGTGAGATGAATGTGAAATCTAAAAGGATGAATGTAATTTTAAGGGACAAACACCAATAAAATGAATTGAAAATAAAAAAATTTGAGTAAAAATGAATTTTCTACGCCATACCACTTTACTGCCACACCCTCATGCATTGTAAAAAAATGTGTTAAAATAGTTTTAATGCTAAAAAATATGCTGGGACTAATTCAAATGCTCAAAAATCTAAAAAATCCATACAATAATGACTTTTGAAGGGATTGAAAGAATATGAGGCCATACAATAGAAGTCATGGGACAAAACATGCCATATAAATTTAGATTTGATGCTTAAACATCCAGAAAACTACACAATCTCTTTGTAACATGATTTAACAAAGGTTTTAGGTCGTACAACTTAGATTTTATAGTGTTTTAAACTATAAAAACATTTTTTTAAATCTTTTGGAGTCATACAACTACTATTCAACAATATAAAATGTCTACTAAACTGATTTTAGGTATCAATATAAATGTTTGGGCATACAAATGAACCAGAAGCTTTTTTATTTCATAAAATTCCATAAAATATTAGTATATTTCCTTCAAATTATTTCTTATACTACAATTCTATATAAATATGATCTTTGTCATATTATTTTCTTCTCAAGATTGTAACTATTTCTTTAATCGTCCTTCACATGGATTTGATACCACTAATAGGACCAAAAATGGATGAATAATATAAATATATTCAATTATTAAAAAAAAATTTAATAACAACATAAGATTTTATAAGCTTACATAAGGTGGTTGTGTTATGGTATCGAACCACCCAACTAACCCAAAAAACTTGAACATAAATAAATTAAAAATTATTTATTTTTAATAACACTATTAATAATACTAATAATATGAAATGGGTGCATGTAACCCAGACTAACAAACTAAAACTAACATAAAAAATATAGATACTTCGGATCATATGACCCAATAGTCTTTGAGCATTTTTTGAAAGACCTTGTTGAGAATATGTTTGAGAGGAAGATTAAATGAGTTATAATAATTAATGGGGGAGAGTGTGTCAAGAATTGATTGATCAATTTTAATGAATATGTAAGCATAAAACTCCAATTATGTGTCATACATACCCAACAAATGGTATGATTGAGAGAAATAAATGTACACTTAAAGAAATTGATAATTGTATGGTGTATTCTAAGGATGTGGCCCACTATTTTGAGTTGAGGAAATTAATTATACAAACCACATCCAAAATTTCACTCTCTACTTATCAAGTGAAATATATCACTTCAAAATAATTATGGTCAGTTGTCAATCTATATTTTTTTAACTTTTACATTTTTGGGTTAATGCATGGGTACGTATCCCTAATTATACACATAATACTATAGAAAGGAAGGGTTGTCATTATTTATTCATTGGCTATTGTGAATATTTTAAGGATTATCCTTTTATAATATTAGGAACTCATCAAGGTTTTTCTAATGGGAAGTGTTGTTTGATGAAAAAATTCTACCTTTCAAGTCAACATGTTCTCTAAATTTCCCACTAGATTTTTAAAATGTATACATTACTTGCCTTCTCTTTTGAATAAAATGATAGTTTGACTAAATTTTATTTTATGTAACATTTCAACTCAAATGATGAGTTATAGGTGGGTTGGATATCTCCTCCACTACTAACATACCCCATTTTTCCTCCACTAGTGCTAATTATATTTGAATAAATATCTAAAACATTAGTTTGACCTTAGGTAGTACAAGTCCAAATGTTCATGATGATGATTAGGTTATAAATATAAGGGATACACACAAGAATATATCTCAACATCATTATCATGTTAAATATTTATCACAACTAGAAGTAAGTTAGGATGTTGAGACTTATAATGAAGCACGTGGCCATCATGAAAGGCACACAACTATGGGATAAAAGATTAATTCTTTAAATAAGAATGACACTTGGGACTCAAATCCAATTTTGAAATGGAAAAATTGTGGTTCATTTGAGTGTGCCACATTAAGTATGCAATATATAGGTCATTTATTTGTATGCGAGGCTTAATTTTTTTACCAAATCACATCACTAATTGCACAAATTAACTAATTCACTAAATCTACAATGAAATTAAGGGAAATTGAGCCCAAAATCACATCTTATAATCATAGTTTTTGTTTTTAGCGATCAAATTATCCTAAATTACATCCTTAATTGAACCAATCCACTAATTGTCTCAATCAATGATGCAATTGGGACCAAATGAGCCAAAAATCACATCTTTTAGTTGTAATAACATTAAAATGACTCAAATTGACCTAAGTTTTTTATGTGATTGAAAACATGACTATTTAGTTCAATAAATGAAAACATTAAAGTCAATTGAGCCCCAAATCACATCTTATATAGTCATAATTATGTTCATGATTATATAATTGACCCAAAGTCTACCCCATATTGAACCAATTAACTAATTGGTTCAATCAGTGATGCAAATGGGGCCAAATAACTCTAAAATTCCATATTATAGTCATAATTAGATGAACATAGGGGCTTAATTTCTATTTAAGAAATAAAATAACACTCTATTAGTCTATTATTTGATCTTATTTGCATAAATAATGAAATTTAATAACATAAAAATGATTAATGTTTCTCAAATATTACCAATTTAATCTAAATAAACCTTCATTTATTCAATGACACTCGATCGAGATTTAATGCCATCAAAATAGTTCATATAACATCTGATCAACATGAAATGACAATTTATCAAATTCAACATATTAATGATTTATCAAAATTAAACAAGTAAAAATGAATATGATGTTATGCAAGACAATGTCCCACTTTAGAACTTTAGGTAAAACTAGATGAACATACCCATATATGTGCACCAATTTAATAAAAAAATATACTACATATGTGATTCTATTATGTTATATTGTAAAAACATGCCTCTAGGTTTAGGAATGGTTTGGAAATTCTAGAACCTAAGGTCTGAACCAGTATACATGCAACAAAATCAATGTTTTAGATTGAAAATGGAAAAAATACAACTTTGGACATGATAAACAATATTAATTTCATCAAGAGTTTTCATTAAAATATGCTTACAATTTTTATCACACACACTCTTTCTCACACACACACACACACACACACACACACACACACACACACACACACACACACATATATAGTGAATATAAATACAATTAAAAATAAATATAGATAAAAATCTTAAGGTAATATATATATATATATATATATATATTACCTTAAGATTTTTATCTATATTTATTTTTAATTGTATTTATATACACTATATGCAACAACTATATATGTCTATCTTTGATTATGTATCTTTAATGTTGTTTATGTATGTATCCATTTATATGATCTTATTTATACTGAATAGAATAGTATAGATACAAGGTTACTTAGACTTATCACCTATACCTTAAGTTGCATAGACTCCCATTTGGTTGAAATTTACGCATGACCTTATTTATAAATAATTAAAATCATTCCCTTTACTTTCACCTTTAAAACACTCAAACTATTATATATATATATATAAGGAGGAGAGTGGGCTCGATGTCATAGTCAGATTTTCATGAATAATTATGATGAAATTAGTAGTGTTTACCATGATCAAAGTTGGATTTTTTTCATTTTTAGTATAAAACACACATTTTGTTGCATGTATGCAATTTTAGGCCTTAAGAACAATCTAAGTCATTTCCAAACCTATAGGCATGTTTTCAAAATTTAACATAGTATAAGTACATATGCACTATATTTTGTTGTTGACTTAATGTACATATATGGGTATGGTTCATCTAGTTTTACCTAAAGTTTTAATGTGGGACATTTTTTTGTATTTAATTTTGATAGATCATTAATATATTGAATTTTATAAATTATCATTACATGTTGATCAAATGTTATATGAACTATTTTTATGGTGTTAAACCTCAATCAAGGTGTTATTGAATAAATGAAGATTTATTTGGAGCAAATTATTAATATTGAGCTCCATTAATCATTTTTATGTTATTGAATGTCATTATTTATGAAAATAAGATCAAATAATATAACTATAAAGTGATATTTTATAGTTGAAATTGAAATTAAGTTTCATGTTCACCTAATTATGACTATATGATGTAATTTATGGATCAATATATGGAAAAATTTAGGTCAATTGTAGACACTTGAACCTAATTATGACTATGTAGGATGTGATTTGGGGATAAACTGGATCTAATGTTTTCATTGATTTAACAAAATAGTCATTTTTCAATCACATAGGAAACATAGGCCAATTTGATCCCTTTAAAATTTAATATGACTATAATATATGATTTTGGGCCTAATTGGTCCTACTTGAATCACTAATTTGTTGGGAGAAGAAAATTGGATAAGAAAGTTGTGTAGGATATTCCTTTGGATATTCATGCATTATATATATAATTATCATCTTGTGTATTTTATCCTATCCTCTTGGTTTATAAAAGGATAGAAAATGAATAGTCTCCTCATTTTGGTGCCATCATATATAAAATAATATGAAGATTCAGGAATTGGAATGATTATAAATATGTATGCTTGTATGAATAAGTTGATGACCCCTTTACTGAGATCAATATATGTTATCTGGTTCATGGTTACCTATCAATATTTTTTATGTTTATATTTGTTTTGTGTTATCATGTTTACTTCTAAGGTTTAATCTATCTCAAAATTAGTATGAATGTTTTGTACATATAGAGAACTCTCTGGTTAATCTGGTTTGTTGTGAACGCACATCATTTATCTTTATTATGCTTTTGTTAACTATTAATTCACTACTCTTCCCTACACAAACTAGAAAAACTTAGATATCCTTATCCTTAGCTTGTTCTATTGAAATAGGAACCTCTGCTAATAATGGTGTGGTGAGTTTGGAAACACTCCTTCCATGGAAGAATTATGCTAATATGGTTATCAGGATAATGAGATATTGAAACCTAGTAGAGTAGTACATAAGTGATGAGAAGGATGATGAGCAAAGGTCAAAGAAAGATAATGATGGTGGATGCCAGCAAAAATAGTGACAATATGAAGAGATAATAGAACAAGAGACACGCGAGGAAGAACATGAGAATAGTTTAGGAGTAAAATGAATGGAAGATAGATTTAGTGCATAACTAAAAAAAATGGTACTAAAAAAAGAAGAATAATTACATAAATAAATAGAAATTAGTCTCATGTTAATTACAGGCTCAAGCATAGTAGAGAAATAAGTCATTAGAAAGGATTATTCACCAGAAGTGTACGCATCCTTGTAGCCCAATCTTATATATCCTATCAGAAGTTTTTAACCAGCCAAACAAGGGGAAAAGAGTTGGGAAAAATTATTTTTAGAGCACTTAGATTGTTGGGGAACATAAATATAAAAAAATTCAATAAGGAAGGTTTTTAGGTATATAGGAATAGGTGAAGTTGAACAACAACAATAAGGATGTGCAGAAAAATAGAGTATGCGTTAGAATTCCTCTGGTGCATAGAGTAGTACATAGGTAGGAACACCTAAGCCACAGTCACCTTAAATAGTAGCTACAAAAAATACTCCATCTATACCAACCACTATGTTAAACTAGTTAGGAGGATTCTTAAATCTAACCATTTATGATGAGTCTATGTAACCTAAATCATACCTATTAACTTACAAAACGTAGTGGAAAGTTAAGGGCCTCATTGATGAAAACTTATAGAAATGTGAATTAGTAGGAGCTTTAGCTAAGAGAGTGATAGAATTAATATACAAAAGAGATATCCAAAATGCAAGTCTAAACTATCTCCAAGACTGGTTAATTACATAATTTAAGATTAAGAAATGCACTAGCTAGATAATACATGACTTGAAGGAGATTAGGCAAAAGTCTAGAGAGTCAATCTATGGCTATGATCATAAATTTTTAGATGTAATGAACCAAGTAGAGTTCACCTTAATAGATAAAGACAAATTAACATGATTTATTGAAGGATTATGAGGTAGGATTTAGTTTTCCACTGTACAAAATCAATATGAGACAAAAGTAGATGTCAAAGCTACTACACTGCATGATGAATAAATTGAACACTATGATGAAACTCCTATAACTAACTATAAATTTGAAAATACATTGCAGGCCTTCATGAAAAAGATGGAGAAGTATTCATGAAATAAAAAATCCTAAATTGAACATGTGGTGCACAAACTATAAAAATAAGGACACAACTGGAATGATTGACCTAAAGTAAAGACAAAATTTTGAAAACTTTAACGAGTAGTAGGGCATGCCATGACACAATGCCATCTATTGTAACAATATATCAAAATGCCTTAGAATCTATACTATAATTTTTACAAATCAACTACCAATGATGAGAATAAATGTAGAAATCTAGAGGAAATTAAAGAGGGAATCTCTTAAAATGTGTTTACCATCATAACACAACAAATTTCCTCAGTAAAGAAAACAATTCCAAGCTCAAAGGTTGATAACAATTGAGTGACCCAAATGGGTCCACAATGTGTTCTAATTTCACCATACTACCAGCCTCATGGTCTATCTAGATGGACTCCTTATTTTTCAAGATGGACATCCTCATCCCCTCAATATTAGTATCTAGTGTCTTGGATTTCACCCATAATGCAATTAAAAAAATCAAATTAGAATCCACCATATACATAATAATAGTTTAGTATGGGAGATAATAATCAATAGTATCAATTGTAGAATTTTACACAACTACAAGGAAGATACCAATGAGGATATCAATATAATAAGGGAGGAGGCCATGGCAGATAAAAAAGAGGATACCAAGGTGGATGAGGAAATAACTATCGGTAGCCTCTTCTACAATGCTACCTATGTGAAGAGTATAATCATGTTCAAATAAATGACCCAATGAATCTATAGAGACAATCATATTATACATACTATAAGTCTCTGATTAGCATGATACAAAATATTGTCCTAGTCTAGAAAAGAAAAGGAAGGACAAAGATGTTCAAAATGTAAACATGGTAACTAAAAAACCTAAAGAAAATTTCTTTCTTTATTGTATGACATGGAAAAAAAATGAAAAAAGGACTCCCTCCACTTGAGATGCCTCAAGATCAGGGTATTAGAAATGTTAGACAAGACAAATACCTAGATCTACCCACAAAAAAGAGTCTTATGAATGAAGTTGTGAAATTGTTGAAAAAAATTCAATAAAGGAAACTATTAATGGTGATGCTACAGCCATCAATGCACAAATGTATGGTCAACTTGTGTGCATCATATGACAAGATGGAGTTGTCACTGCACTAATAGATTTATTGAAACTCTTGAGTACTCTACATAATGAATACATATCACAGAATATTACAAACCTCTTACATAATATTTTGGAATGCATGCAGTGTGGTTAGCAAAAGACATATTTTTTTTGGTACATCAAGATGAAGAAACCATGAGATGTGGATGCATAGATTGATATCAAAGTTATATGATATGAAATTCTAAATGTTATCTTTGATTTTAGTAGCATAGTAAATATGATTCTCAGATCCACATGGGAAGCTATTGGATGACCATCCCTCAACTACATCCCAATAACTCTGAGCTTGGTTGACTATGGGAAAGTTGAGCCTATTGGTCAATTAGACGATATTGGAATCAAATTCACATATTTGTCTCTATGAGGAGACTTTAAGGTCATAGACATGAAGACTATGGCAATGTACTATCTTGCCCTAATAGGAAAGAAATGGGCATACGATGGTTAGATGACTATCAATATAATACTCAATGAGCTTGAGGCACATCAAGGTGATAAGGTTATGGTCATTTCCCTCAATAGAGCACACAAGATATATATAATTCTTGCTAAACTAAACTCTCCACATGTTTTTAAAGAAACAAGTTGGATGAAGGTTAATATGGAGGAAAATACCAATGCTCTATGCTTAACATAATACAACTTCCTATAACGACAAGCCAAACCCCAAGTGCAGTCAATGCTTAACTAATAATTGAATGTAGCAAAATAATGGAGACCAAAAAAAGAAGCTACACAACCAATTGTAAATCAGTTCATTAGTGAAGACTATGTCTCTATGTCTATAAAATATCCCACTCACTTAGAAGTTGATTTCATGTACCAAGTTGATGATCACATGTAGGATTACATAGAACCAACAAGGGAAGGCACAATGCCCTGAGAATAAACTTCTTCTATCAATGGTGATTTAGATATGCATTTTATTAACTAGGCTAGTGGTGACCATGAACTTAGGCCTATGAGGATGGTTTTTGCACATAAACATCAACTACCTATGTATTATGCAATGAAGGACATCAATGATTTTATTCTGTGACTACAAGTCTATATTTTGACTATCAATCAACAAGTTAATGTAATAAACTATGATTTGAAGGGAATTAATGCAACTTGGTAGGAATCTCATTGGAATAATCAACTAGAGTGGGATGATGCCTATGAAATCATGATCAATAGATTTAAGCTCCCATAATTCATCTACACTAATTGGGCACATTTTGAAGAAAAAGAGTGACATGAGATTCATGTACATAAATGTGTTAAAATTTGGAAAGTAGAACATGTGGCACTAAGTATTGGGTTCATAATTTCCACTACACACTATATCCACTACTAACATCATGATACATGTACTAGGATCATAGGAGAGAAACCAAACATTAGGCTTAGGTGCAGATTGACTTCATACAAACTTTTATTTTTGAAGATGAAAATCTATTAGTGTATAATGCACTTCAAAAAATCAAGTACTTTCTATGCCATAGGTGTGTGAAAGATATGAGCACCAAAATATAATCAATTACATATAAATATGTAGCTTTCAATATTAATTCCACCCTCCAATGGCATAAAGCTACTAAGATTGAAGAACAAGCCTTGATGCAGCCTTGTCACCAAATCTAGGATATGGTAGATGATGATTAAGACTTTGATTCTGATGTAGATTTAGATTTTAGTGATTTATTTGGACTTGATCAACCTATAGAACCATTTAAGGACACTGATGTAGTGCTAACTAAAGAAGATAATTTGTACAACATCTAGATCCTAGAGAAGGAAGGGAAAAATAAGATTTAGGAATTAGTAGATGATGAAAAATAAAACATATATCAATAGCCTTTCAAGAAATACATCACTAACATTAGAATATAGGAGGCTCCAAGACTGGAAAGTGTAGGTGGCTATTAGATGGAGAGTAAGATTTAAAAAGCCCTACAACTTCTTAGGGACTACCAAGATCTATTCCCCATTAAGTTTTTAAAGGTACGAGGAGTCAACCCATCTCTTGGTGAGATGCACATTGAATTGAAAGAGTTTCTAAATCTAATTAAGAAGTTACCATACAATCTCAACCAAAATATGAAACTAAAAGTAAAAGAAGAACTGGATAGGATACAATATGCAAGGATAATTTATCCAATAGAAAAAGATGACTGAGTAAGCCTAATGGTAGTATAGTCCAAGAAAACTAGAGAAATCTAGGTATGTGGAGATTACCACATTCTTAATGATTCCTACATAAATGATATATTCCCCATACCATTTATAGATTCTATCGTAGGCCATGAAGTATATGCCTTTATATATGGGTTCAGTGGATACCATCATATTCTAATTGTAGAGGAGGATAGAGCCAAAATGACTTTTGTAATAGAGTGGGATTCTTTTTCATACAAATTAATGTTGTTTGGTCTAAAGAATGAACCTATGGTATTATTGCGTGTAGTAGTCACAACATTCAAAGATTTTATCCATGATTTCTTAGAAGTTTATTTAGATGGTTGGGTAGTCTTCTCCCTATTTAAAGAACATTTATCCAATTTTAGTTTGATGTTAAAATAATGCCAAGATTTACACATTGAATTAAATTTTAAGAAATTTCTATTATTTACACCTTTTGGTGTTTTAATTAGAGATGTTATTTATAGTGATTACACTTTGGTGGATCAAGCTAAAATCATAGTAATCTTGAGTATGCCACCATCTATTAGTTTCACTGAAGTGTGCTCCTTTCTTAGAATTAAAAGATACTACCAAAAGTTTATCAAAGGATATATAGTGATATCATCTCCACTAAAAAATTTACTTCACAATAATTCTAAGTTTGTATGCACATATGAATGCCAAGAAACTTTCATTGAGATCAAACAACAACTGGTCACTATGCCTATACTTGTTCTCCTAGATTGGACTAAGTTATTTCATGTACATATAGATGTTTTGGGAATCATAGTTGGTGAAATATTTGTGCAACCAAGAGATGGTGTGATTGTCCATCCCATTCACTTTGCTAGCCAAAAATTGTCTGATGTAGAGAAAAATTATACAACCATAAAATGAAAAGCGTTGTCCATTGTGTTTGCACTAAAAAAATTCCAACACTATCTTTTGGTGATATCATTTGAAGTTTTTATGGACCATCAAGCTCTATGATAATTGTTTAAAAAACCAATTCTAGGAGGATGATTATCTTTCTAGTTGATGTTGTTTCAGGAATTTCAATTCTGAATAAAAGTAAAACTAGGTAGAGAAAATGTGGGACTTGATCACCTCAATTGAATTTTGAATGGCGAAGAGCTAGAAGAACTACAAGAAGAGTCACCTAATGCACACCCCTTTTGTTTCACTATAATTACTAAAAATTTCAAATCTATTACTAAATTCCTCAAGTAAGGAATCTTCCCTATGCACTTTTGAAAATGGGACAAAAATTAGTTTGTGACTAGAGCATTTCCATACACTATCATTAAAGGACTGATATATCACTTAGGGAAGGATGAAGTCCTGTGTAGGGTTGTCATCAAACATGAATGCCCTCAACTCTTGGAGGAAGCTCATCAAGGAGTCACATGAAGATATTTCATAGGAGAGGCTATATCAAGAAAGATTTTATAGAGTATATTTTGGTGGTTGAATTTATTTCAAGATGCACATAGAGTTGTGAAACAATGTGATGTCTGACAACATATAGTAAAACCACTCCAAAAATATGAGATGCCATTACAACCTATCCTAGAATAGAAACCATATAAATAGTGGGGTTTTGAATTTTTAGGACAAAATAATCCTCCAAGCAAGCATAATAAGGCCAAGTATATTATTACTATGACAAAGTATTTCATTAAATGTGTTGAATATACTGCCACACCTAGCTACAGTGCAAAGGATGCAATAAAGTTTTTATATGAAAACATCATTACCAAGTTTAGATGTCTGATCAAACTAGTTAGTGATAAATAAACACACTTATTAAATAATACTATCAAAGCTTTGATAGAAGAGTTCATGATTGCACATCATAAAAGCACTACCTATTATCCACAAGTAAATGGCTAGGTTGAAGCTTCCAATAAGGTACTAGGGAAATGCTTATAAAAATATGTGATGTTAAGTGGGATGACTAGGAAGATCACATTCCTATGATCTTATGGGAATATTACACAAATTATAAAAGGGTTACATGATTTACACCATTTCAATTGGTGTATGGTCTAGAAGCATTCATGCCAATGAAGTATCTAGTACCCAACTTGTGCATCACTATATTTATGCACTTAGGAGAGTGGGAATATCTTAAAAATTAACTCTTAGACTTGAATAAAATGGATGAGTTAAAAATAATATAAACATGGATGAAAGATATACATAAATAAAGTTAGAAATCATGGTATGATCAAAACCTATGCCACAAGTAATTCCATAAAGAACAACTAGTTTTATTGTATGATAGCCAATTTAGAGCATTCCTAGGCAAATTGAAAATAAGATGGAAAGGACCTTACATTATTCATGACTTAACATATGAAAGGAATAGTAGTTTTAAGAGATTCATAGGGTACCATATTTTTAGGGCAAGTAAATGGCTATAGGATTGAGCCCTACCACTAATAGCTATTGATCTCATTCCACAAATTGAGTGGGTGATGAGTAGCACCATGTAGATTATGATTTCCCTATTTTATTAAGTTTTCTATATGTGTTTGTTTTCTTTTTGTTTGTTTTTAGATGATCTCAATAAATTAAATTTATGAAAAACATAGATCAAGTATTGTGTATGCCAGGAGTGCATAGGAAAATCTACATGTACAACTAGAGAATTTAATGAGGAGTGACCAAAAAATATTAAGTTAAAAAAAAAAACTAGAAGATCACATCAACAAGATATCCTATAGATAAAAGTCATCCACCAAAAATGAATGAAAAAGCCAAAGGTTGATAGATGCAATCTTCCATAAATTGACAACTAGTCAACATAAATAGATTACACATCTTGTAGAGACACCTATGGGCATAAAAACATAACTCCATGCATGCACCAATGACTAACTAATTTAATGGATAGATAAAAAATTGATCTACCACATCCACCATTATATTCAAGATGAGTAGATAGCTAGGTATGGCCTCAATGTAGAATCCAAGAGGTGAAAAATATATGAAATCTAAGTTTCAAACTCCATGATTGCATTTCATACTTAGAAAATTTTAGAGAGTTATCGCTATCAAAATCCAAACCAATTACATTACCCAAAACATTCAAAAGCAATCAAAAGTCTTCTCATGCCACCATGGATATTATGCCATTGATTTGACATCTCTTAAAATCATGGTCATGGGCATTGATAGGGTACTTTGGTAGACAAAATATAGTGATTAGGAGCCCTTTTAATACTTTCATTAAGCTAAACAAAATATCTTCCATCTAGATGTTATGCAGCCACTTACCCTCATAGTTTCCCACATATTCTAGAATATAGATGTTGAGTGCCTAATATTAATGCCAACCTTTGGCAACATGGGTGAAATTGTTTAAGTATTTCTTGGATATTACAATGAGAGAGTGACATACTTAGTGTTGAATGAGATGATCATCATCAACACACAAGCCATGGCTTGATCTCTCGGCATGCCTACACATAGAGATTCCTTCTTGGCCTACAAGACCAAAACACCTCCTATTTTACCAAAAGTATAGGACCAATATGTGTGATAAAACTAACAGACACTCATTGATGATATATCAGATGAACCTATGTGCATTCTAGTCTAATGCATCATTAGATAGTCTTAGAAGACAAACAAATCTACCAAACAAATACCTAAAGGAGTTGTGGACATTGTGCATAGGATGATCCACTGAGGTGAAAAATTCAATAGACCTAAGTACTTTGTACAAGAGTTGATCACAAAAATTGACAAGTGTTGTAATAATTCAAATTAGACCTTCTAGTATCAATTTCTCATCATCCTCCTTTGCTTCATGCAATTAAAGTCACCCAAGGGGGAAGTGTATCTAGATATAGATTCTTAGCCAACATAGTGGTTCTGTAACATCATATGGATGTAGGAATGGGGAGCCCTCACACATGAGGTAAAGTTTAAAACATGGTGGGAGGAGTTTTTGTATGTCATTTCAATACACCCTCTAGTCCCACCAGATGTCTTCCAGTATCTTGGACAACATGCTAATGTGACAATACTATTAAAGGGAGCTTTCATTATGATCCATGAGCTATCACACTCACCCTTCAAACCACTTCCATTTTTCATCATAATGGAGATGGCATATGTTGAGGTGGATAGATAGAAATATCATACATCAAGGTGAGAAAATCCAATATAATCCATACCATCAAGTGCAAACATTATTGTAGTGCAAAATTTAGAACTGACATCTAGTTTATAATAAAAAATGGGGAAGTGCAATGTAGACCCTCATACAGTGTCACCCCCTCCAAAGCACACAACATGCAATACATCATATAAAGATGATTTGAATGTACAATAAATTATTGGGTCCTATGATCTCATGGAGATGGGAACTGATGTGTAGGAGGTCTACCAAGTCATGTTCATAGACATGGCTCGGGACTATTACAAGAAGGACGACGAAAAAGAGTTATTTTTTTGGAAGATAGTGCACATGGTACAAATTTAAAAGTAGGTACCACCAAAATTATGGGTGGAATTCCTAGCTTGCCCACCATCCATAATTATGGATACATTTAAAGAAGAGGATGAACAAATTCAATGTAGAATAGACTTCTTACATCCCCAATCTACCCTGATATATGCATTAGATGTCATTTTCACACCTCTACTAGAAATCCCACTAGAACTTATTGTGCATAGGCCTAAAATGTGGTGGGAGATCAGAGTCTCCCCTACTTTGGAAGAATGCACGTTTGGTCAATCCACTACTAAGAAGAAACCACCACCTACCCTAAAGACTTTTGCACCACCACCACGATGTAGACTAGTCACCATAGAAAGAAGGAAGTAGTAGGTATCCAGCTTGGAGGTGTGCCCTGAAGACTTCCCACCATCACTATAGGAATAGGAGGTTGAATAAAGTAAAATTAAGTAGATCTTAAATAAATAATAGTAAGCTATAAGAGAATAATATGCCTATAGATCTAAATGTAGGCACAAGAAAGAAGGGAGAAAGAGAAGAAAGAAGAAGAAAATCACCAACCAATAACACATCAAGTTGAGGAAGTGAAGGCCTTTAATAAGGCTAAAGATGTAAAGGTAGATATATAAAATTCATAAGAGATGGCCCAAGTATTATCCACCACACAAAAATAAGCTCAAGAAGAGAAGGAGAAGGAAAAATGACAACAAGATGTAACAATTCAGGCACAAAAATAGGCAAAATAAGCTATCAAAGAAGGAGGAACACAATAAAGTCCTATAGAAATAGCAAGTGTAGGCACAAGCACAAGCCCAAGCATAGGCCCATGCTGTGAAAGAATAGGAACAGAGGAACAAAGAAGAAGAGGAACAAAGGATGAAGGAAGAAAAAGAAAAGAAGTAGAAGGAAGAAGATGAGAGGGCGAAGAAAGAGAAAGAAGAAGATGAAGAGAAAAGAGGAAAGAAGATGAAGAAAAGAGAAAGAAAGAGGAAGAGAACAAAAAAAGAGAAGAGGAAGAAAAGAAGAAGAAGCAAGAAGAGGAGGAGAAAAATAAGGGGGAGGAAGAAGAGTGGAAGAAGATGTGAAATAAAAGATGACTAAGGACACTACACAGTAAGCTAAGTTGGTAGTAGAGGCCATAACATAATAACAAGTAGTAGTCACAACATAAGCATGATCTTAGTTGCCATAGATTCTACCAGGAGATGTCTAGCTCTGGGATGTCCCAATAGTCACTGCTTAGTGAACCACCTTTTCCCTTCTACTAGCCATCATGACATGCCAAGATCCTATAGTGATGATGAACACTCTAGCCACTCTTTCAATTTGGCAAGAGGCATATTTATATGCCTCTCATCTGCACTCAAGGAAATAATTTGATGTAGACACAACACTCCAAGAATATATTGCATAAAAAACAACCTCCCTAGAACTAAGGGAATGGTCACATGAATCATCTAAGGTAATTAAAGATGCTTTTCCAGCTTTGGCCTCTCAAGTTATAGATGAACAAGTCATGTGGGACCATAATAAGCTAATGGCCTTCATAACACAACTTTCTAAGGATTGGTGCATGACACAATAACTATGTGTACTTGATAACCTAAGTTATAGTGTGAAAAATAATACCATAACTTTGATTACTCTATTAAAGGAGTACCAAGGTATGCTAGACATCGTATTCCTTCAAACACACTAAATTTCATGTAGTCTTTTATATTGGTAGTAGTAGCTTGACAATTCCCTATCTAGATCTAACACATAATTCAACACAACCACTATATCCTACACAACCATGCACACCTTGATTGCATCGATTGATGAAACTAAATTTATTATTCAATAATCATTTAATTCATAGGAAAATGTGTGTAATCAACTTCTAAGCTAGAAATAGAACCTATGACATAGTGCATTTTCAAGGGAAAGGTAGAGAGACATGTATAAAGCTAGAATAGTTGAGTATAGAGATCTAAGTGAAGGTCACTAATACAAGGGCTGACCTAAGTGTTGTGTAGAATGAGGACTTAAAGGAAATCATCAAGATCTATGCACTAATATGCATTTTAATTTGCATGGTCCAAGAATTCATACTAGACTGGGATGCATTCAAGACTAACTTGGCTCCATTTTATAGTGAGGTGAATTTGATGCTCAATATTCCTATATACATGCCACCATCCAAACTCTAATAAGCAATGGTGAAATGCATGGTTGTTCAGGTAGGGGTCAAGGATCCCACTAGGTAACCTTCTTCTTGAGATGCATCTCCACCTACCAATTGAGTATTGCACACTGTGTAAGTTTTTTAAAGAAAATTTTGTATAATTTTGAATGGTTTTTGTATTAGGGATGATCAGTAAGACAAGTGGGACCCAAAAGGTTGAAAACTTGTAAAGGGTGGCCACCGAGTTATGTCAACCTATTTAAAACCCAAAAGGGAAGTAGGTTGGTATGCTACTTAGTTAAAAACCCAAAAGGGAAACTAAATACTATGTAAGAGGTGAAAACCAAAAATCGTGCCTTAAGCGATTAGTAAAACTCTTACTAGTCTACCCAAAATTTCAAGCTTATGCCCTTAGCACATAGATAGATGAACCTATAACATTATCTCAAGATGAGACAACATTTTAAGTTTGAGAAAGTGTTGGGAGAAGAAAATTGGAAAGAATGCTACGTAGGATACTCCTTTGGATATTTGTGCATTTTATATATAATTATTGGCTTGTGTATTTTTTACTATCCTCTCAGCTTATGAAAGGATATAAAATGAATAGGATCCTCATTTTGGTGCCATCATATAGAAAATAATATGAAGATTCAAGAACTGGAATGACTATAAATATGTATACTTGTATGAAGAAGTTGATGACCCCTTTACTAAGATCAATATATGCTATTTGGTTAATGGTTACCTATCAAATTTCTTGTGTTTATCCTTATTTTGTGTTATCATGTTTAATGCTAAGGTTTAATCTATCTCAAAAGTAGTCAAATGTTTTATACATCTAGAGAACTCTTTGGTTATTCTGGTTCCTTATGATTGCACATCATTTGTATCTATTACACTTTTGTTAACTATTAATTCACTGCTCTTCCCTATACAAACTGCAAAAACTTAGCTATCCTCATATTTATCATGTTTGTTGAAATAGGAACCTCTACTAACATAATTGAACCAATTAGTGGATTGGTTCAATCAAGGATGTAATTTGAGCCAATTGTAGCTCCACAAACAAAATTATGACTATATGATGTGATTTAGATCTTAATTTATCCTAAGTTTATTGTAGATTATGTGAATTAGTTAATTTATGGAATTGGTGATGTGATTAGGGCTCAATTCAGCCCATGTAAAAATAAATGACCCATATATTGCATTCTTAATGTGTCCCACTAAAATACACCAAAATATTTCCCTTTCAAAACTTTAAATTAATCCCAAGTGTCATTCTTATTTTAAGAATGAATTTATTTTTCCATAGTTTATTTCAATTCATTATGGGCATGTGCCTTATTTTAAGTCTTGGTATCCTAAATTACTACTAATTGTGATAAGTATACAACACCAAAATGATGTTGAGATCTAGTCTTGCACATATCCCTAAGATTTCCAGCCCAATCATCACTTCATTATGAACATTTGTATGTGTATTATCTAAGGTCAAACTAGTGTTTTAGGTATTGATTGAACTACTATTGGCACTAGTGGAGGAATAATGGGGTATGTTAGTAGTGGATGAGCTATCTATCCCACCTATAAATTCTCATTTAAGTTGTAATGTTGTTCCAAATCAAATTTAGTAAAACTAAAATATTCTTAGAAAGATAATTAATGTAATGTATCTAGATTGATAGAATTTGGTGGATGAGTTAGATAATATGTTAGCTCGAAAGTTAGGAATTGTTCATAAAAAACACATCCCACTAGAAAAACACTTGATGGGTTTCTACTATTATAAGTTGATATGATTTCATATCTTCATAATAGATAATGAATAAAAAATGATGACCCTCCCTTTCTATAGTATTGTGTGTAAAATCAAGGAAAAGGACCCATGCATTACACCCAAAACTCAAAAGTTGAAAACATCTAACTTGGTAACTAACATGCTTTTTTTGACATGATTTCTTGCATTGATAAGTGGAAATTGAAATTTTTGATGTGGTTTACATATAATTAATTTATTAAATCCAAATTAATGGATGGAAGTCCTTGGAATGCAGCATAAAATTGGACATTTCCTTAAGTTTACATTTCTTGTGCCCAACCATGCCCCTTTTCCTAGGTATGCATGACACACTGTTGGAGTTTTATTCTTGCATATTCAAAAATAATGGTCATTTATTTCTTGACATATTATCCCCCATTGATTATTTTAACTCATTGAATTTTCCTCTTGAACATATTCTTATCAAGGTATTTAATTTTTTTTAAATTCTCAAATACTTCAATTTTTAGTATAAAAAATAATACTATGGATAGGTAATATTATGATATTTTTGTTTCTAAATACATAAATTTTGATATTTCATATGATTTTTTCATTGGAAAATTTGGTGTGGAAAATGTTATGGTTCTAATCCCAACTAATATGGAGTAGTCCACTTGGTTAGGATAAGGATGAGAAGTCATGATAATTAGATGAGGGGTAGTTTAAGCATCATGGATAGACAATAATTTGTTTTTGTAGAGATTGATAAGGAGAAGATAATTAATTAAATATAGTAACAACAAATGTAATATAAATGATGAGATAAAAAGAGTGAACAAAACCTTCAATAAGAAACAAGGCTGATGACATATGTTAGTAGAGATAAATAAAATTGGAAGTAACAATCAAAATGATCAACACTATTAGAAAGGAACACTACAACTCTTGTATAAGAGAAAATGAGTGTACAATGAATAAACTGAAAGGGTAGATGCGGAGAATAAGAGTTTTTTAAATAAAAAAGTGTCTGAGTAATTAGGGAAACTGAAGTGGATATAAGTATTGAGATTTTTAGGAGGTAGATTAATCTTAAACAAATTTGGAATATAGTTGACTACTAGGAAGAGTATAAATATAAATAACAATGTGATACTGATTCCAATAGAGAAAATGGTGTATTCTAGCATTCATCCATGGAAGACACATCCCCTACACCTTTAAAGATTAGTAAAAGCAACAACCAAGTAAAGTAGGTATTATGTGGTAGGTTTTTATATTTGATACTAAGACATGAGTATTGGGATGAGTTAACATAGGAAGGAAGATATTCAATAATAAAAAACCAATAATACTTTGGTAATTTAAAAAATATTTATCATGGAGATCAAAGTTGGTAAAATGTGTGTGAGTTACCCAAGTATAGTTATGATGGAATATCTAACATAAGTATTTATCAATTTACAATGATATTGTGAGTCTATAGACCCAAAAAAAAAATCATCTTGTGAGATAAAACATGAGTTAAGAGTACTAAAGGAATAATATAAATATCATTGTAAACTGATAGGTACCCCAATGGGTAGAGATTTGGAATAACCTAATGATCATACAAGTGAAGGTGAACATGCAAATATAATGTAAAATACATTAATTTTTAATTAAAACCATACATAACCTAAAAGGTAATCTAATATGGACTATGATAAATGGTTTTATGATGTGATAGCCCATATGATCTTTAAATTTGATAAAAAAAAATTTAAGGCTACCTAGTTCATTGAAGGATTATTAACAAGAATTAAATTTCATATTGCAAAAATATATTTTATAAATAAGGTTGAAATTTTCATTACAACAATAAAGGTCATAAAGATTCAAACTCACATTGAGGATGTAAATAGATCACATTGCATTCAAGCAATTGTTTAAGCACTTAGTTAGGACTCTCAACTAATCATATAATTTTATTTTATATTAAAATGTAAGGACAATCCTATGAAGTGGTTGAGATAGTGTATGGACTACACTAATGGTCTCATTCTTAGCTTGAAAATTAGTTGTTAGTGTAGGTATTTTTTACCACCATTATGTGGTTTTTCCTATACTGTTTTAACCTTGCTTAGGTATATTTATGATGTCACTTAAGGGTACTTATGAGAATATTATTCCACTAATGAGTGGATGGGGTCACTAGTCCACTTTTTATAGTGAGCACACACTCTAATATGAGTGGGTGAGGCCACCACTACACTTTGTCTAGCGAGTGCACATTCCACTTTGAGTAGGTGAGGCCACCACTCCATTTTGTTTATTTGGTATTCACTCCACTCTTTCTACCTATTTAATAAACTTTCCTCTAAGCTATGTGTAATTTAATTATTAATATAGTAAATGGTTATTATTATAATGATTGATTGTTTTCATTGCAACAAAAATCTCAATTTGCATCTCTATTATGAATGTTTAGAGTTTGATGTGTTCAAATTATGCTAGTCTTTGATCATGGCCAATTCCTTCATGGTATCACAGAGAAGATTCTGGTAAAATTAATACCTTATTTTTTATATTGTAATATTTTTTTAAACTTGAGTTATATTTTTATTCTAACATGAATTGTTATAGGTGAATTTTATATTTTAAAAGGCTTCAGATTCTAGATACTCTTTTGATAGTTGTATGACATTTGCATATTTTTCAAGTAAAAAAAATGTTTGAATTTATTATTATTAATTATACAATAAATTATGTGTCATTTCATAAAAAATAATTTACATCCACCACATGAATATCAATGTGGAAATAATTAAAACTTATATTATTTAATAGACTACCAAGAGTGTTGTTACAATTGGTCTTATAAGAAGATACATTGTAAAGGCTCATTAGCATTAAAATCTATCCAAGAGTCAACATTGGAAGGATTATAAATTGGAATTCAATCCTCAAAATCATTCAATTTTGTTTCAAAACCATCCTTCATATCTTCAAATAGATCCATGTACTTCACACAACCCTCCACGTGTCAAAAACAATGCTCATACCTTTCAATGTGTCCACTAGGCATTCAAAGTCAAAAAGGTCACTTTTTAAATACTTTATATATGGGTTTGTGTGTTTTATTACTTGACATGATTATAGTGGAGTTGGTGGGAATCATTTTTTAATAAAACATGTGATGGGAACTCCAAGGTTTAACCCCCAACCATGACATTATTTTGGTTGGACATTTTTTGCATGGACAAAATTTATTTTGTGAAAACAACAATTAGAAGAAATTATAAAACCCATAATTTTTTGTAGGTAGCTCCTTTTGAGGTATCATTTTTTTTAAAGTGTATTCTTTTGAGCTCTTCATATTTTTCTATTTTCATAGTCTTATTTGGCTAGTAAAAATACTTATATCCCTTGAAAAATTGTAAATGCACTAAATATAAAGTGTCAATTGTATATGCACTAAAAAGTGTTGATTATATATGCACCAAACTATAAAGTTCCACTATTCTACAGATTTTTATCAATTTTAGATGCATTTTTAGCTAATTCCAATGTCCATTTTATAAGCATGCATTGTTACTTGTGCAAAAAATTTGTAATCTTGAGGGGGGTTATTGATGATATTTTCATGGGGGTTATTTGTGCTTTGATTTCTCTCTTACACATTTAGTTTCTAAAAATATCTTTATTTTTCTAAACTATGGATTATAATTCAGTTCTGATTCTCACTCCATATAATTATCATGTGTGGAAGACTAAAATACATTTTTTAAGGATTAAAGGTTTACACTGAATCACTATGGGTATCAAAACAAAATAAACACCTAAAGTAGAGAAGATGATGTGGTTTAACATATTTGATGAGGTGTATGGTCTATCATGCCTATCAGTTTCTCCCAACTTTCTCTTTAACATTTAATATGTAAATACTCCTAATTATGCTTAGACCACACTGGAAAACATCTCTGGGAATTAGGATTTAATGAGGGGTCATGAGCCAAATAATGAACTCATCAATTTGGGCCTAGGAAAATTTATCACAATAAAAGACTTCACCAAATTCAAATTGCTTAGGTTGCATTTGAAAATATGTGGCATAGATAAAAGGATGAAATAATGATCCTTTCAATCCTTTCCAAATTGGGTTTTAAGTATTCTATTTTCATTTCTACCTTCCATGCCTTAGGGGCATCCTTGGAGCTACATGGACCTTGTCATCCTTAGATGATTTTATTACCAATTTGACTCCAGAGAAAGATAAGCTTATTTAAACGAGTATAATGAAGTCATTTAAATCACACACATTACTAATGATTCATGACAAATAGAAGGATTTAAAAAATAAGGAGAAGAATATAATATTAAGGACCAAGATAAAATAAAGGGTCAACAAACTGATGTTAAGTCCAAAGGACCAACTGAGATCTCCTCTTCAGATAGAAAACCTAAGAAAAAGAGGCTCACATGTGCCTACTATAAGAAAACTGGGCATGATGAAACCAAATGTATGAATAATGATATTATCCAACTTACAAATGTGCTTGAGAAAATAAACATCAATGTCCTTTATTAAATCAAACAAATTTCATCATCACAGGAGTATTCCAATGTAAAATACATTAGTAAGGAAAAATGTAAGGGAAAGGCCCTCATTTTAGTTACATCCTAGCCTTCCACGTGCGTGATTTATTATGGTGCCTCATAGCACATGGATTCATCATAGGATATTTTCTCACCCTTGGAGCCTTTTTCTATGCCTTCCACTTTGATGGGTGATGATACTTCCATAGAAGTTTGTGAGAGAGATTTTATTGAAGTGGGTAGGGGAAATTGTAGGATGTTTTATGTGTTCCCTTACTTTCAATTAATTTCCTCTCTATTTATCAGACCACGCACATCAGTTTAGGTAAGAGAGTTGAGTTCACCCCTAATTTTATGGTTATTAAGGAACTAAAAATTAATTCTATAGTAGTAGTTTGGAAATTAGATCACTAGTCATGATTATACACTTTTTCACATTTTTCACCTAATCAACCTTCTACTACTCTAATCACTCATATAGATCAGATTAGTAAATTATGGATTGAGATATTCAACCATGTTAACTATCACTACCTAGAGAAACTCAGCCCTAATGACATAGTTTCAAGGTTGCCTTATGTCCATTTCCCTAAAAATGTTTTCTAGGGTTGAATATTTGGTAAATATATTGAAGAGAAGTATGAAAAAGGCAAATCATGAAGAGATACACATATTTTATATCTATCCCATAGTGATATTTTTGGTCCATTTCCAAAGTTTTCATTCAAAAAGACTAGATATATTCTTACCTTCATTGATGATTTTTCAAGGTATACAGAGGTGTATTTTATTAAGTATAAGTCTAAGGTATTTGATCACATTCATGACTTTAAGGCCCTTGTATAAAAATAGTAAGGTAAAGACTTTAATATTTTATGATTAAATAATGGTGGTGAGTATGTCAACCATTGTTTTGGGTTATTCTACACTTTATAAGGGATTAAAATACAAAATATAGCTCTATACAATCCAAAATAGAATGGTATTTCAAAATGCAAGAATAGGTCCTTAAAATAAATGTAAAACTATATGCTACACTCCAAATATCTTTACCTCAATACTAGGATAATTCCATCAAATATGATTGTTATATCTATAATCAGGTTACTAATAAAATAGTAAAAGGAGTCACTCTTTTTGAAGCATGGAATGGTTAGAAACCCATAGTTAAGAACATACAAGTATTTGTATCTCCTTACTCCTAAGAAGAAATGTAAGGCAATATAACCTCAAAGTGATTCTTGCATCTTCATTGGATATCTTTAGGTTATTAAGGGATATAGGCTTCTCCATCCCACCCCTCATGAGTTTTTCATTGAGAGAAGTGTCTATTTTCATGAGGGCCTTTAAGATTATAGAATTTACACTTCTCCATTTTCCTTGGACTCACTATGATTTAATGATAAATTTGATGATATAGATCTACCTGACCAACTTTATAATGATCAAGATTATTCTTATAATTTTCATGATGAGAGTAGTGATGGGGAGTTAAATCCTCCTTATCCCACCCACTTTGCAAAGGATGAGTAATCTCCTCCCAACTCTTCCAATTTTGGTCCTCTTTAGGTTAGACTAACACTAAAAAATGTTGGCTATTGGGTTAGAAATCTATTAGATACCAAACATACATGTTGGAAGTTCTATAATGTCCCACATGCATCTATTACATATGATTTCGATCCATAGTCATTTTTTAAAGGCATTTATAAATCCTAAATGGGACATTGCTATGGAAGAGGAGTATAGTTCTTTGGTTAAGAACAACACTTGGGATAAGGTCCTATTCCTAAGGGAATAAAACTTGTTTGATGTAGATGGATATATGAAACAAAATTTTCTATAGATGGGGCTATAGACAAATTCAAATCATGTTTGGTAATAAAATGTTTTTCTCAGGTACTTGGAATTAATTATACCTAGATTTTTATGCCAATTTCTTAGATGAACTCTATTCGAATCACTCTAACCATTGATATAATTCATCATTGGGATGTTCATCAAATGTATTTTAAGAGCACATTTCTTCATGGAGATGTTAAGGATGGAATGTATATAGAGTAACCATAAGATTTTAGGAGGATTATTCCATAGTTTTTAGAATTCAAAAATGTATCTATGGCCTTAAAAATACCCTTGGGATTGGTATGCTAATATGGATTCCTTTCTTTTCATAGTTGGGTTTATTAGATGTCATTTTGATTTGAATGTATACATTTTTTAATAGGATAACCCACTCTTAATTTTAGCTATATATGTTGATAACCTACTGATCATAGGGAGTTCTTCATCTTCCATTATAGCATTTAAAACTTATATACATGACAAATTATCCATGAATGACTTAGATTTATTATACTACTTCCTCGAGATTGATATATCATAGTTTGATTCAATGATCACTATTGCATAATCCAAATATGCTCTTTATTTTATCATATGATTTCAAATAGATGACTGTATGTCAACTCTTTATCCCTTTATGTCAAGAGTCAAAATTGAGTTTGAGTATTCTTATCCATTGGTTCACGCTACATTGTATCAATTATTTTTTGGTAGTCTCATATATTTGACTCAAACTACACATGATATTTCATATGCAGTGGGCATAGTCTCTAGGTTTATGTAAACATTGCATGAGCTACACTGGAAGGTAGCCAAGAAGATTATCCACTAAATTCAAGGTATTCCCAATTTTGAGACACACTATAGAGTAGGTATTGATAGTGACCTAGTTGAATACATAGATTTATAATGGGCTAGTGATATTCATCATCATAAGTCTAATTTAGGATATAGTTTCTCCCTTGGTTCAAGTCTAATTTTTTGGTCTAAAAAGAAGAAAAATGCTATTGTGTTATCATATACAAAGGCATAATACATAGGAGTTATTAAGTTTGATACTGTGGAAAGTTTGATTGAAGGGATTTTTAATGTTTTTGGTATCCAATACAGTGACCCACAGTCATCTTCTATGACAACTAGAACACTATATAAATATGTAGGAATCAATCCAACATTATAAAAATAAGAACATTAAAATTCATATGTGCTTCACTCAAGATATCCTTAATTTATAGGTCCTTTATCTTTTTAATTGTTAGACTATAGATCAAATTGTTGATATCTTCACCAAACCTTTCACTGAGATCAAGTATACTCATTTGTGAGCTCTTCTTGGGGTGCAGGCTACTTTAACCTCATCTTATTGGGGTGGGGAAGTTTAGTTCCCTTTTAATTCTTTCTATTATTCTAGGGTAATTTGATATGTACTTGGGTACCCAATTAGGCCTAGTTGTGGGGACCTAATTATTATACCCACTTAATCTATGCTTAAAAGGAAGGGGGGGGTGTTAATGTAGGTTTTCTTAACCACCATTATGTAGTTTTTCATAAACATGTTTTAACCTTACTTAGGCTGATTTATGAGGCCACTTAAAGGTATTTATGTGATAATTATTTTATTAATGAGTGGATTGGGTGAGCATTCCACTTTGTCTAGTGAGTGCACACTCCACTCTGAGTGGGTGAGGACACCACTCCACTTTGTCTAGTTGGCGCTCACTCCACTCATTCTACCTATTTAAGAACATCTCATATTTTTTTATGTGTAATTCAATTATGAATACAAGTAGTGGTTATTCTGATCATGATTGATTCTTTTCATTATAAAAAAATTATTTCTTTACATCTCCATTATGCATGTTTATAGTTCAATGTGTTCAAATCCTACCTGTCTTCAATCATGGCCAATTTTGTCAATAAAAGTATCCTTAGCCTTAGTATTAATATGTTGTTTTACCTTAATATTTGGATCCACTATAGGTAGGGTAATTAGTCCCATATTTAATCATGTTGGCATCTATAATAATGATGTCATAGTATCCAATTATATGATAAATTTTATTTAAATATTGATATGTGTTGAGGATCACTTTTTACTTAATAGGTTAGAAAAAAATTAGATAAAATGATTTTTAATTCACTACTAGGTAGCTAGTGAGTAATTTTCACAATAAATGCTCTGAGTTCAATCACATGATCACTAATAATCTCGTTATGTCCTTGTGAAATTTATGAAAACATGGATATGGATCAAAAATAGTTATCTTTCCTAAAAAGGATCATTTTTTTATGAAAATGCATATGTATATCTTTACTTTTTGAAACTATTTAAAGCATTTCATCAAATGATGATGCCCACAAATGCTTATTCAAAATTAGATATATGTACATTATTATAATTATTTATCCTTCACTTGAGCTTGATTCTATATTAAGAATACATGAAAAATTGGTGTTTAGATTGAGGGAATAGCCTCAATCATTCCTCTTCCCATCCATTACAAAAAGTGTATAGTTTGGCACTCAAAAATCATACATGTCATCAAGCAATACATGTGTATGACATAACCATACTTTAATTGTATGATATGTATGCTATAAAATATAACTATGTGATCTTTATTTTGGTTCAAGTAAGTAACAGTAAGAGTTCAATAGATAGAGAGTAGAATAAAGGTAGAGTATGATCAATGTACAACCTCCTTGATAAAATTTGATACCTTTTGGATATGATTGTGATGCATTATTGTCATATAGCTTAGGGTACATGTGTATATATATGAATTCTAATTCAAATCACACACAACTCAACCATGGAAAACTATGAAATTTGAAAATCAAGGAACACAAATAAAAGGCATTATGGAACAAAGGACCCACACCAAAATGACCATAATAATATGATATGACAATCCTCATGACCACTTTTAGACTGTATGAAAATTTTCAAGGTGATAAAATATATAGAAATAGAGATTGATGAATTTTTAGGAGTAAAGGTGAGAATCTTGAAGAAAACAAATTTTAGATCTAAAGGTGTTCATGTGAAAAATATTGAAAAGATAAGGCTCTAAAGGGTCCAATGTTAATGGAAATGCATGAATAAGATTATATTGTAATCAAATGATCTAGTTATATGAAATCATCATAAAATAATTACAACTACATAACTTTTAGCTAAATTAGGAGTATACACCCCTAAAACCTTGACTATTCTAGAGGGATTTGTCACATATGACAATATGGCCAATTAATTAGGAAGCTAGGAAACATTTATAGTCTTCCATATCAATAGTCCTCTCTACTCATGAAAAATACCAAACAATAGTATCCAATTAGTATCCCATTATATAAAAATAATAAAATCCATAAAATCACACTTATTTAGAACTTTATAACTACATCAACCATGTATTAAATTCATACTTCATCATCCCTCTGATAGGACACCATCAATATTATGATAAAATATCATTAGTAAATTCCAGTATTATATATTACATCATCCATATTAACAAATTTCATCAGTCATCTTATCTTTTTCACTTCATCAGCCATGTTACAATTTTCTACCTATAAAATGTCATCTCTCAGGCTGATGAAATTTTGTATGTGTGAAACCTTATTTAATTCTCCTAAAAATTGTATTTTCATTGGAATATAATTACGATAAAATCACATTAACCAATAAATATTTTTCTTAGCACCCATTTTTCCAAATCTACCCTATCTAATCATCCCAGATTTAAATGTAAGACATACATCGATGATACTTGTGACTTATCCAAGTTGTGCTCTTTTACATCTACCTCTCTGTCCTCTCATCATTACCTCTAATTCTATAAATAATTTTAATTGAGATAAAAATTATTTAAATATAAAAAAGGGTCTTATCCCCTATTTATCACCTCCAAATCAAAAAACATATATTTTCAAAAATTATCTTTCATATTATGTACATTTGTATTATCTTTGTAACCGTAGCTCATATAGATGAATTAAAAAAAACACTAAAATGATAGAATCATTATGAATTTTATGGTAATAGTAAAATATTTTATTTTTTGAAAAATCACTTATTTTACAAGTCAGTAATACCTGTATCAAAATTACTTTGGCACTTTACAACATCATGCTTCTTATAACCAGCCATGTAAGTGAAGGTACATATGTTCATTTATTTATTTACATTTATCTCATATTTACCATTATTTGTTACATAAATTGCTTATATATTTTTTGGTATTTTTTTTCCAAATCACCATCTCACATTACTCTCTTGTGACATGTCATGAACTTTGGGTGAGGCATATACGTACATCTTTTTTCTCTCATTAAGATTTATGTTTATAGGACTTGTTGACCCATTCATATACCTAAGTTTACATATTATAGAATGAACTAAGATTAGGATGGGTTAGTTCATGGTGTAATGTGCGAGATTATGTCATGCTTATATGTTATTTATTAATATTTCTTCTTAAAACTATGAGATTTAAAAACCAAGGAAATTGTACTTTAGGCCAAATTTAGTCATCTAAAAATACTTCATCAACTAAGAATTAATGTCATGGATTAATGTTTTTTCACTCCATATAATGATCAATTCATCCGCATATGGGAAAAAATAGGAGTCACACATGTACCCTATTGGTGTAAATGATTTATTTAAAGTAAATCCATGTAAAATATGCACTGAGTATAAACATGTCAATCTTCTCATTTGATGCTTGAGGATCATTTTCAAACCATATAAATAATTTTTATATTTAAAAACATAACTATAACTCCCACTATTAACTAGCTTGGGAGACTATGATATATAGATTTGTTCTTTTGAACATCCATGCCATAAAGCATTATTGAGGTCTATTTTATGAGCTTCTCAGCTTTGTGTTGTAGAAAAATGAAGTATAATACTAGTGGAATTAATATTATAAACTATATTAAAGTTTTTATTGTATTCAATACCTTAAACCTAAGAAAAATATTTTTATAAAAAATTATCTATTTAATATTAATTGGTCCATCTATTGCATACATAGTGCGACTCATCTAAATGTACACAATATTTCGATTCCTTTAAAAATTGGAACTGAGCCCCAACTATCATTATTATTTAAATATTGAATTTTTTTCATAGTTTATTTACATTCATGATGGCCATGTGCCTCATTTTAAGTCTCAGTATATTAACTTACTATTATTTATGTTATGTATCTAATACCATGCTAACATTGAGATCTAGTCTTGCATGTATCCTTAGGATTTCCAACCCAATCATCAGACTCATAATGAAAATTCTAGGCCCATATTGGCAAAGGTTTAACTAGAGTATTAGGTATTGCTTGAATTAATATTAGCATTATTAGAGGAACAATGGGGTCCTATAATAGTGTAAGAGTTATTTAGTCCATTTATAACTCATCATTTAAATTGTAACATTTTTCAAAATACAATTTAGTAAAATTGTCATCTTCTTCAAAAGAGATGTTAGGTATTGTATCTAGATTGATATAATATATTATAAGAGTAAGAGAACATGTTGGGTGAGAAGTTAGGAATTATTCATCAAACATGTCCCACTAGAAAAACACTAGATGAGTTCTTAATATTAGAAGAGGATATGGCTGTAAATATTCACAATATCCAACAAATATAAAATTATTACCCTTAATTTATATAGTATTGTGTGCATATTTATGGATATTAACCCATTTATTACACCCAAAAAAACTCAAAAGTTAAAAACATCTAGCTTTATAACTGACCTTGCTTCATCTAAAGTGATGTCTTATACTACTAAGTGGGGAGTGATATTTTGGATGTGGTTTCTATAATTAATTTATTCAACCTAAATAGTGTAGGTGATTACTTGGAATGAACCATATAATTATCCACTTCCTTAAGTTAAAATTATTGCACTCAACCATGTAATTTTTCCCAAATATGAATGACACATCGTTAAAGTTTTATGATTGCATATTCAAAAAACGTGATCATTTAGTTATTGAAACAATCCACCCTATTAACTATTATAACTCGTATAATATTCTTCTTGGACATGTTTCCAATAAGGGCTCTCAAATTTTTCAAATACTCAAAGATGTCACATTTTAGTCTAAAAATGTAGACTCAAGTGATGCAAGTGAAATCATCAATGAAGATAAGCACATATTTATGTTTATGAAAGGAAACATTGGGAAAGTTTGCAAGGTTGCTATCAAATATTTTTAATATATTAATTTACCTCTAATATTTTCATTTAAAAAATATATATTCATGTTTTTCTTCCAAGTACAAGACCTAGACAAAATCCATCTTTGTGTGTTAGGAGGGATTTAGGGAAAGTATTTTTTATGTATTTGCATGTAAATGCTCAAGTGATTTTTTGATAATCAAGTAAATTATATGTATATACAAGACAAAAAAGTATAATTAATAAACTATTATATATAACACTTTATATAAATAAAATAAAGTTCAAACAAAGAGCTATTAGTTGAATAGTTAAGTGTAAAGATTTAAATTTTTTTAAGGCTCACACAAAATATTATGATATTCTATGGCTTGATATAATTCACTCTACTATGAATTAAAATATTTATTGTATGGTCACTTTATGTTTTATGGTTTAATGAAGTTTATTTGTATATTTTTCCTAATTATATAATGTATTTTGAGTTATAGACACCTAAATCTGGTCACACAAACTTGATAATGTTAATTATTGACATATCCTAAACCATTCAACTTGCGCTTAATTACCTAACTATTATTTGCCTTTATTTTAAGCCATTATCTATGTTTGGTTTCAAACTTATGTTCACCATCATTAATACATATAAATTTACAAGTGAATATGCAAACCTAGTTTATTTCACTCTCAATTATTGTCAATATTAGGATCATTTTCCATGATTATCTAGGATAGGTTTGCCTTAAGTAGATAGATCCACTACCACAGACCTATCTACATAGAATAGACTTTTTCATGTGCTAAACACCAGCTAGTTTTCAACATTTAAACATTTTTATATCTACCCACACATTTTACAAGGTCTATTAAAAATAAATTATCAAACATTTTCACTATAAATACAAATCAAAGGCCATTCATTAGTCATATATTAACATTATTTATTAAGTAATTATACACTATTGAAAAGTGATAAAATATACCATATTATTCCCAAATTCAAGATCATTCACAAGGAGAAATCATAAGCCAAGTCTATAGCATATCAAAACAAGTTAAAAGCTATAATTGTCAAGTATCAAAGCCATATTTATATCTAAATACATATAGTCAAGGAGCACAATTGTAAAATCACTCTAAGTGAGAGAACTATGTGTGGATTGATTCCCTCCTTGGAGTATATACATACATAGGTAGTAATAAAACATCAAGGGGTGATGGGAGTTATCTCATCCCATTACACTCCCCATTTATTTTTGTAGGTTTCAATCTCTCACAAAGACCACAATGGTTTCTAAAGTAAAGATAAGGAAAACAATGATATTTTTGTGGCACAAATATAATTGAATCATCTAATTTCAATCAAAATACATAAGTGTAAAAGTTAGAAAAGTTATTTTTCATCATAGTCAATTCAATAATTTTCCATATTCAAAGGACATGGTTAGTCTACATTGCTATCCAGAAATGTGGTCCTATACAGAAACATCTTCAGATTATGTTCCTAATTATAAGTAGTCACAATGTTATTTATTTTCTAATTTCCATTTTAAAACATAATAAAGAGTAAACCATGAACTATATCTAAGCCAAGGTAATTTATTTCTAGTGTTTTCCAAAAAAAAACATGTTTTCATGTTTAGAAAGCTATAAACAAAGTTGTAAATTAATGTATACATTTAGCATTCTAATCTTTCAAAGTTTTATATCTATTAAATGACCTTTCAATTGTTAAATTAAAAATAGAGTAAAATATATTAGTGACTATGTAACTATTTTCCAATATATCGCTTTGATTTTTATATTTTTATTCTACTATTTTAGCTAAATTCTTGATTTGCATACACTAAATATAAATATGATCATCCTTTACTAAATTTGTTTTAGAGTTGTTTTAACATTTCTACTTGGCCTAGAGGTTTCACATTGAGTTCTTGATTTTTATACATAAAAATCTTTGCTTTTTTTAGATTTCAATTTAATTTTATTTCTTTTCTCTCTTTTTATAAAATACATTCTCAAAGTTTTGAAACTCATAAAAGCTAAAATTTTGGACAAATTGGTCTTTAGTTTTAATGGAGCCATGTGTGATGGGCATTGATCCAAAACCCAATCCATTATATAACACTATATATGGAATTTATTTCCATGTAGCTCATGGTATATTAGAAATGCCTAAGATTTTTAAGTTTTCAATCATAAGAAGTCTCTTAACCATTTATTTTATAGTGCACTGGAAAGTGGTTAGTCTTGAGAAGTTACTCTCACCATACCTAAAAATGAGATAGTGTAGTTATTAGATGGTATAATCCTCCGTAGTTATTTTCCCTTGGGACTTGTTCACTATTTACACATGGGATCAATATATTTGAGAGTCTACAAATCAAACATACCTTGCCTAATCACACCTATTATTATAGTTTATTATCCATTAGAATTAGGTTTTGGTGTTTATAGTATTTTATTTATTTTGGGTTAAAAAATAGATACTAAAAAGGCTAAAATAATTTATGTATAGTCTTAAGATATATGTAACTCAGATTTTTGTAATATTATATCATGTCATACTTCTCATAGATTACAATAACCATCAAATCAATTATTTTAAAAATATAGTATGACTTGGGAGCAAGAATAATTTTACATTTCAAATCTTATAAGATACACTACACACCAAAACAATGCTAATCAAGATGAAAAATTATATAGCAGAGAACGAGTTATAAGATATTTTCACATAAAACTATTTTACTATCGAATCAATTAATATGTTCTTTGATACAAAAATATGATATCCAAGATGAAAAAATCTATGGAAGACAATGAGTTACAAAATATCTTTACACAAAGTTTGATAGCATCACTTCATGATTTTATCATGTTAAAAAAATTCAAATATTTTGATGATTTTCACCATTAAGTCAAAGAATGAGAAATTAAGATCATAGATTTAAACAAACTTAAGTACACAAATTATCCATCTATTTCAAAAATTAAGTTTTAAAATGAACCAAGCTACAAATTCAAACCTAATGAAAGAAAGAATGAAGAATATAAGCAAAAAAAAATGTAGTATCACAACCAACAAATAAGTTTCAATTGAAAACTCCACCAATGAGATAATTTTCAAGGTTACCATAACCTCCTCATGTCTTGTTATAAAAAATAATTATTTACAATCTCATATCTCTCCCTACACCATTATAGGTTGATATGAACAAGCCTAAACAAAATTTATTTGATAGTAACACATATTGTGACTATCATAGATATACTAGACATTCTAAAAATAAATTTTATATGCTAAGGCATAGGATACAATATGTTGTCAATGCAAATATTATTGATCTAAACACACCCATAGAGGAAGATATACCAAAATAAAATGATAATTCAAAGTTTAAAATATTCACTAAAATATTTCCAAACCATGGTACAATAGAAAATAAAGATAATTTAGAGGTAAACCATGATTACAATGCACATCCTCCTCCTTTGGCATATGGACATTCAACAGATTATATTATTGGTATACTTACAATTATATCAACACCATGTCTTATGATCAAATTTGATGACAATGAGATTTAAATGATGATTCAGATAGACATGCACTCTTTATTTGATCTTATATCAACAAATAACCCATACACAGTGTCATGAGTGATAATGGGTCAAGTGAAAACACATGTACAATTACACTTCATTGCACTCTTCAATACATAGAGTAGAATTGAAAATTTATAAAAAAATAATCAAAGGATTTGATGGACATACATAGAATAATCTTGGGTATATATTGATACCATTTTTACTCTTATCAAACACAAGGGTGTTTGACATGTTATTAGGATAACTTAGGACACATAAACTTCATACAGTGTCATCCATAATAAATCAATGTCTAAAGCATATACATTATAATAAAGTTGTCAAAGTTTCAAGATTTGATATGAATACCCTCTACAAGCAATGGTGACTCATCTTCCTTCACCACCACCACTGAATTTGATTATTACACCTATTCAAGATCATCCTATAGAGACAATTATGACACCTATTCAAGATAATTATATAGATATAGTTATGGCACCTATTTAGGAGCATGATGCATAAACAATTATTTCATATATTTAAGAGCATAGTGGAAATTTAGTTTTTACACCTATATATAAATCTAGTTTAAAGGATAACAATACATCCTCATGGATAACAAGCTTCAAATTAGAAAGTTATTAAACTTTCAAAGTAACCTACATCTTTTACAACATACCCTAAGATAGTACCTTGGATAATTAATCATGTTACATAATGAACATAGGAAATGAAACCTTCTCCTAATATACTAAAATAGACTTCAATGTGTCCTTCACCTATTCAAATTACACATGCTACAAAAGGTACTATGCATAATGATTCAAACAATTGCATTTCAATGTCTGATTCCTTTCTACATTCAAATTCACCCACATGTAGCATTTTTTATTCATCAAAAGTCATCGTCAAATTATATGATACATGTACACACTATGATCTTACCATTCTTGGGATCATAGGATAGTTATTTTATATTTGAAAATTTTTAAAATGTAAAAAACATCACAAATGACAAAAACACAAAAAACAATCAAATATGTTAAAACACATGATATAATTAATTTTTGTTTTGAGATGATTGATTTGTAGGATACATCCCTCATATCAAAAGGATGATATTACAGTGGGATTATCTTAAAGATCCAAGCCTCATAAACAAATAAAATCATATTTGTAATAGATTATAAATTTCAAATATTCAAAATATAGATTTCAAAGAATTAAAGTTATTCAAAAATCAAATATTATGATAGAGTATATTCTTCCAAGATTCAAAGTAAATAATAAATCAGATATTATGATAGACTATAGGTTTCAAAGTAATTCAAATATTAGTTACATGATATATATATTGTAACAATGATACATATTATGTGTGCATATGATATGCACATGTATTTTATAAATAATTGAAGTACATCTTCATACACACTTGAATGCATATGAAAAATAGTTACAATAACATAAGCTATAGGTTTCAGATACAATTATAATTGAGCATATATATGTATGGAGTTCTATATATTTGACATAGATTTAGGGGGCATGATACTTTTTCATGCACATTTTTGTACCCTAACACACACACCCCAATTTAAAATTCAAATAGGGACCTAATATTGTTTGAATATCCGTATTCAAGGTCCTATAAGGCTTAGAGAACCATGAAAATGGTTTTAATATGTGAAAGTCTAATGTTATCCTCAATGTCTAAATTTATAGAAGTTCAAATTATGAAAAGCAAAGATTGGACATTGATTTTGATTTATTTTAAACCTTGGGTTTTCATAATTGATTTATGGGATAATGTATTCATGAATCATAACCTAGTGTTTATATGATTTATTATATATTTATAGTTTTATGGATAAAGACTTAAAAATTATTATCATTCAGGCCCTAACTTTATTATCCAAGATCAAGATAAGTGTCAAGATTATGTTACCCAGATCCCTTCAACCTTTATAAAATATTGTAAGTCTCAAAAGTTTTTTAGCTTTGAAACCTTGAAAAATGGCACTACAATGTTAATCAAAACCAATCATAACTTAAAAAATGTTTCATACTTTATCAATAATTAGGTCACTAGAGGACATCCACATGGTAAAACCACATTTAAGTGGAACAAATTTTACTTTAAATAAAATTTTAAGTTCTCAAAGTTATGAAGCCCTAATAATGTGCCATATGATGTAATTTTGCAAACCTAAAACCATGAAATTTCAAAACAAAGTTAATCATATAATGGTCCCAAGGTTCCATAATTTTGAGAGCTTGACAAGTGGCATAATTTCATCAACCCATAACCTAGAAGGTTAAATAAATTCTAATGAATATGAGGCCCCATTGTTTAATGGACCTAAGGTTATGAGCTCCAATATTTTGATATTTGGCATAATTTCATCAACTCGGAACCATGGAAGTTCAATACCAAGTTAATAGCTTAATGTTTTTTAGCTCTGAGGCCCCAAGTCTCTATAGTGCTAATATTGTTCTATGTGGTAAGATTACATTACTTGGATATTTACTAGGGATGTACATAGTTCAAAATTCAAAATAATTGAGGTCTTGATCCCCTAATTTCTTAAAGTCCCAAGGCAACTCCACATGTCTTAATTCCATTAACTTGTAGCCATAAGGCATATGAATCAGGACTATAAATATAAAGACTTAGGTAAGAAAGAAGTAGACAAGTGTCATGATTAAAGATACAAATCACCAAAGTATAAATAAATAAGTTTGATACCAAATTATAAGGCTAGAAAGTTATAAATTTACATCTATCTCGAAGAAGTGATATGACATAAAAAGTTAAATAAAAGTTACCATATGGGGAACACAAACCCACTAAATATGACTAGAATATTTAAATTTAAAACAAAAATAAAATCAAAATCTATTATTCACATTGATGTTGCACGAATTATGTATTCAAGGTGAATAATTTAGGAAATATATGCAAAATCTAATTGAAGGAATATCACTTCGCCATTATTATATGAGTGAACATTGTAATTTTGAGATCTCTAGTGATCAAAAGCTCTAGTTTTCCCAATGAATTTTTGAAAATATTTTAGACAATTCTATAGAGGAATTACATATTTTAGATAATTGAAATGGATTCTACAAAATAACCACACATCTAAGCTCCTTCTATCCACTTCATTATTGGACATACTAAGTATCTTGAGAAAATATTCAACAAGAGTGTCCTAAATTTTAATTTCCCATACTATGTGTCCCTCTAAAATGAAGTGTAGTATGTATCACTATACTATTCACATGATAAAATGAGGACAAAAAAATACAATGATGACCTACTGCTAATCAAAACCATGGAACTCTATCAAGTGGTGGCTAAATAAGAGGTAATACCTTGTATCGATTTTATCCATTATTTATTTTTCAATGGTACTTATTTTGAGAACTATTTACACCTTAGAAAATTTAAGAATGTAATTTCATACATTTTTATAAGGGCATTTTAGAGATACCCTAGGATCCTAGCACTTTGGGTACCCTATAACCAAGTCTCAGCCAATGTATGGCTCAAGCAAAAAATTGTAGAAGGGAAATTAAAAATAATGGATAGTAAAAGACTAGATATTGAACCACAAGGGGAAATTTATTTCGAGAACATCATCAAATTTAATTTTGGTATTATAATATTCATGTCCCTTCTCAACAAATTATATGGATTTATTATAATTACCCATGTACAGGTAAAGTGAGTCCAATTATTAGACATCCTCCACACTTTTGATAAAATTGTGGCCTTAAGAGAGATAATTAGTTTTAGAATAAGGGCCCAAATATACAAACATAAATAGAGGACTAAAAATGGAAAATTTTATATGATGTCATATTTATTGGATGTATTCTTTGGTATGGTGTGCAAATCCCAAGGTTAATTATGGAAACCATCTATAGAATATGTAGATAATAGAATATATGAATATTGTTCTTTTATTTTTCTCTACATATAAAATAATGAAATAACAAAGATTTATGAATAAATGTATCCTTAGGTTTATCAAGTCATTCATATCACTCAAATGCTTTGAATATCTAAAAATTTGAAAAGAAGCATTGCCAAGATGTGGGATTATTTGTATTATCCAGATTGTACCATAATTTGAATTATAAGAACAAGGTCACCCCTTCTAATTTTACCATGTTATGTTCTAGACAAGATTGTAGATCAAGATGTGTCCCACCAACTATAAAATAATATATATGAATAAATCAACCTCAAAATTAGGCCTATTATTACAAAACCCCTCTGAGCATCAAACAACTTCAATATATGGTGAAGGCACACTTCAACTATCCTAATAATATTATATCCCATTAAAATTTAAAGGTGGCATAATTTAGGGAATGGGGATCTAAATAAAGTTAAAGAATTATATTCAATCCCTTAAGGAGAATAAGGAGTGACCATTACATATGGTCACCAAGAATATAAGCATGATGTTATTTTGATGAACGTATCATATGACTTAGAAGTGTGGACATGTATGAAGAACAATCAAATGTCCATGACGGTTACCCAAGCTATTCTGTATGAGACAAATATAATCAAGGAACAATAAAATGAAATGGTAAGGTAGACATAACAAGCTTGTAGACATCAATGGCCTCCAACACAACCTTTGGATTGAATAGGACAAGACTAGCCTCCCTACCCTACAAGAGAAGAAATTAATCTAGAAGATGGAGAGTCCAATATTAAAAGGGATAATAACCTTAAAATTAGAAATTAAATTATCAAAGATCTCCCTATCCCCCATATGGCCTCCACACATCTATATACTACCACCATTTAGGGCATAACTACTACAATGGAGATGAATACACCTCCTCAAGTTAGGTAAAATAGAACATTCTCTATGGCACCTCTTCTTCCACTTAAAACACCTACACAAGTGAGTATCTTAGAGTTTCTACAAGTTTCCTTATCATCTCTCATGTCCACTCCTCCATCCACTTGATCACCTCAACAAGGTCCATCTCCATCCATTCCTCACTCCACCATCATTGCTTCACTTTCCATTACTTCACCACCACCTGTAGTAGTAGTCCCTACTATTATGGTTAATTTATTTTCATCATCTCCCTTGATTACCATTCCCCCCACAGTCACCTAATAGAGAAAATACAATTTCCTCCCTATCTCCTTCAAATTCCAACAACTGGAGGTAAGACCATCATCAGGTCTTACAACTCCTAAAGGATCCCTTAAAGAGGAAGTAGAGGAAGAGGAACATGGGCATGTAATATTCTTAGTGGACTATGCCATAGATGAGGAGGAATAAAATTCATAAATAATGACTAGACTAGCACTAAGGTCAAATGAGGAGGGAGATATATAATAAGTAGATGAGGAAGCATAATTAGAAAAATCTAAAGCAATGAACCTAGGAAGTTTTTAGGAAGAAGAAACTCTAGCTAGAGCATTAAGCTAGTAGATCCTCACTAAAGAGGAAAGATAAAGCATTAATAAACTAGTTTATTCCTTTGCTTCTTCTATTACTAATGTAGATAATTCAAATTTATATTTCCTCCAACTATTCCAAGGCTACCTTCTTCTAGTTCAATTAATTCTTCAATTATTTCAACATCCACGCCAATAATGTCTATAAATGAAAGAGTCTATTTTGAGAATTTAGTTTCAATTTCTATTTTTTATCCTAAATGTCCATTGGTTCCCCCTACATCTTTATCTTAATTAAGTCTACCCTTGCCACAATCCATAACTACATAGTTAACCACCATGATAGTTGTAAAAAAACTAGGATTGACTAAATATGTGGTTAAAGTCACCCCACATAGGGAAGCCTCATCATGGCAGATAATCATTTATCCACCCCTCTAATTTCAAATTCAAATAGGTGCTTCATTAACACCTATAGAAATAACTCCCCCTCCAATGATCACTCCACCATCTACCTTTAAATACCCAAGTGAGCTAGAATAAGAAGGGAAACTTATTTTTTCCAAATGGGTTAAAGAGATACAAGGTCAAAGGGATAAGAGATATGATTTGGTTATCATAGAATTACCTACAATCTCTAATAATTTTGATAGTCATAGTAATACCATTCAGAGGGTGAAGAAGAGGAAGGTGATAAACTTAAATAAAATAAAAGAGATAGATATTGAACAAATGAAAAAACTATTTCCCTTGGCCAAAAAGATCAAAATGAATCTAATTGACCCAATAAAGTATATAGAGGATTTATATTATTTTGTGGATTCAACTAAAAAATTAATGAAAGAAAAGTACAATAGTAAAGAGGAGGTACTATAGAGACAAATTATACATTCCATTCAATAAATTATAGACAAGTATAGAGTGCTATTAGGAAACAAACATCCTACATGTGCAAGTAAAATAGATTGTAGAAACAAAAAAAAACTATAGTAAAAACATAAACAAGAGAGAAATCACAAACACAATATATATGTGAAAACCCTATTAAATTAGATAGACAAAACCCATAGGGAAAAGGCAACATCCATACTTCATATTCCATTATAAAATATCTTTTCTAAATATCTCCTCTTAGCAACTCCTTTAGAGTGCTTAAAATCACTCAGGTGAACCAATCTTATAACCAAACCTTATAGGCTCCAACCTCCAAGATGAAACATTAAAATCCATCATAATGCTAACACCATAGTATCCAAGGTGAATTCCAAATCATCAAACTCCATCTCCATCAGATGAGATAACAAGCCTCCAAAATTGAACCAGGTGAGCTAAGGTAACATAGACTTTCAGGCTCTAACCTCTAACCTCAAGTATCTCCATGATTCAACAAACTAGGTGAACCATACTCTCATCTAAGACTTATAGGATATAACCACCTAAGCATGAATGATGCTTACAACCCAATCATATATGTGAGCTAAGCTTCTATGACTTTTAAGATCCAACATGAAATAATGATCCAAGAGTGGATATCCCCCAATAGGCTTCTCAAAAAATACAAAGAGAAAATAATGCTTTATATAATTTTACATGAGAGATGGAGGGGGAGAAATTCATAGTGGCCCCTTATAAATTTGATCTCCATAATGATCATCACCATATGCAAAAGTATTAAAAAGTATCTTCACTTTAGTCAAGAACATGTGCCACCTCCGTGTGGATCCAAAACTTGCTCCCCACTTCCACATGTGAATACAAACACTCAATAGTGTTCTTCATGTCTTCATCTCCAAGGTTCAACAAAGTATACCATTTATTTTAGATAATATTCCATCCACTTCCATGTGATTTCAAATATGGTGCCCCATCCACAAATGTGAGGCCAACCAATAACAAAAAATCCTTATCTCTTTATTCACATGTGATCACAAAAGTCCAAAATGTGTTTCAATCACTTTTTGACCTTTCCTACACTTTTGAATCATAGAACCTCTTAGAAATTATAACCCATACCATTACCCTTATATTTTTAACCATGTGATAACCCACATATGACAACTAAGGATAAAACATGTTGATAGTGGAGTGTTATGCCCCACACCATATCACCTCAACCTGATCACATCTTACAACCCACCATGGGCCCACCTACCACATCACTTTCTTAACATATCACTTGTGTGCCACATCATTTGCACACTCACATGCCACATCACAAAGAATAGTGACTTCACACCCAACAATCACAACCACCAAGTTATATAATATTTTGAATAATATTTGATTCTTTAGAGGAGAAATCCAATTTGATAGAAAAAGGTACTTAAACTTGAGCACTAGATGAAAAAATATGATAAAAGACTTAGCTTTTGGGTTTGGAATTCAATAAGCAATGCATTCAACCATATAAACTTGATGTCTAACTAGGATGTTGCATGGGATCTTAGCTATATAATTACAAAAATGGATAGTACCCTTAAATGTCATACACAAATTAATGATTTGATGGAATAGTTTAGAATCCACAAAAATGAGGCTTTAGAATTTTTGAAAGATATGAGGCTCACTAATTTGATAACCTATATTGGAGAGTTGGTCAATAGGTCCAATTTTTAGACACTCCTTAAAACAACTAAAAATATCTTCAAGGAGGAAGTTGAGGGATCTATATACAAGACCAATAATGAAATCACATAGTTGATCAATTTTAACAATGATAGAGTGACAAAGGATGAATCCCTTAGAGTAGAGTTTAAGAGCTTAGAGGTAGAACACACAAGTTTGATCACTTAATTCATCAAAATATTCAATCATTCTCTACTTAATTTTGATATCATTAATAAGGAGTTTAAAATAATACATGTAGTAATTATAAAACTCGAAGCTATAGAGGTAAATTTGAGTCAACACTAAGCATGTATCAAATACAAGAGCTACTACATTCATAGAGTCAATAATTTTTTATGTATGTAGTCATGTATAGTCTAATAGAACCAATTGTGATTCCCCAATTGGATACAATGTCTATTTTTATTTCTACTATTGTCACTCAACCATATTTATCTACTAGTCATGCCACATAAACACCACTATATATATAAATATGTATTTTCTTGTTTAAGTTAAGTTGGAACTATCAGTTCCTAACTTATTTGGCACATATATAATATTTTAAATTAAGAATTCTATTCTAGGTAAACAATTTTATACATGTATGCTTTACATGATTTTGATACACAGTCTTATTTTAATAAATGTAAATTTAGACTTCAATTGGAGGATCATAAAACCCATCCCCAAGACTATATATATTTGTATCCTCTATATCTCAAAGGAAGGATAATTATGGATATTAATATTAATAATAAATTTGATGGAATTTTTCTACAATTGATCTTTATGTGCAAATATATTTCTTCTCCAAACCTGTGAATCTTGTAAGAAGTTTTATCATTATAATATCTTAGTATCTTGATTGTGCATGAGTATTATTTTAAATATAGTTAATCATATTGTTTTATTACTAATATAATGTATTTTGTGTATTAATCATTATCTTTATTTGTAGATGTGCAATTGTAATATCACATTGGTAACAACCTTTAGTAATATATGATAAACTTCACTATATTATTGTTTCCTTGGACTCTTAACTACATTTGATTCTTGGTGTGATTATATTAACTTGTAATAAATATTTGTTCTTGATTTATTATCTAACCCCTATTTCAAGAGATAACTTATAAAGGTTTCATCTTGTTTACTCTACATGCCTTCTTTTCTAACCTACCTTTACATTTTTTTAAATTTTTTTGGTCAAACCCACTTTAAGTTAGATCCATCATTATTATACCCATATTAAGTAGATTAAGATTCACCCATATCTAAACCATCTATGGTAAACAACTGATTTGGTCACCACTATTCCACCAATAAATTATCTACAAAACCCAATACCTCGTAACTCATACCTTGAAGTGTATTTTTTTAATAAATCATAAAAAATTAGAGGCTACCTTGTAAGGTTCTTTGGTGCACATAAAATCCAAATCAACAAGAATAAAATTTTTTGGTAGGAGGGATTTAACCTCCCCCTCTATTTAGTTGAAAAGAATTACTTGAGTTGTATTAGATATATTCAAAACATTAACAAAGTCCACCTCATACATTAACTTATTAGTCCTACCTTTGTAAATCAATAAAAAAGTTAGGTTAGATAAAGGTGGATTAAAAAGATATCGAGATCATTCATACTCCCCAAATAAACAACCCCATCTTCCTCTATGTCTAATGGACCAAACTTGGCTAACCAATTCTACCATCAACATCATTTGAGAAATGGATGATTATATGAAAAATCCTAAAACTTATCTTCCTTCCTTTTCTCCTCAAGAGGTAGGACTACTGAAGAAAATATAAAAATATTTCAAAACTACTTTGGGAATATTGAATTGAGTCCACGAGGAAGTGGAATGCAGATTATTTCCTTTAAATTACAATATTCTAGTTATTATTAGTTTTTCAATGTCCCAATAGGCTCAATTACATCTTGGGATAAATGTCAAAAAACTATTTTGGCACAATTTGGACAAGTCACTAGTGCAAGCATTATATACCAACACTTTGTAAGCAAGAGAAGAGAATTGAATTAACTAATTTTAGCCTTAAATGTTATATTCTAAAATATTTACAAGAGACTAGAAATTTCTTATCAACTTGATGAGGTTTTATCCCTCTAAATGTACAAAAATGTCTTGGGCCCTATGACTGTTATTTTTCTTCACAAAGTTTCCAATGTTGGCATGGTAATTTTGGATTACATTAAATCTATCAACATGGATAAAAAATTAAACCCTCAGTCAAAAGCCTTAGCCCCACTTAATCTTGGTCCTAATTTTTTGACCTTAAACCTAATTCCAAATGTAAATCAAAATATTATGGCCTAAAACCATAACTAGGTGTACACCCATTTACCTTTAGCCCAAGATATACCAACTAGTACCTTAGATTTTTAAATAATTATGTCTACATCTAACTATCAAAACCTAAATCAATCCTTGGTATCAGTTAATAATATTACTACATAGGGTAATACTTCTAATTCCATACAACTTGACTAGAATTCATCTAACAAATAGTGTCAAAATCAAGTAATGAGTTTTTGAACATGTATAAGTGCATGGAGAACACTGGTGGACAGAATACAACCAGAGCATTGGATTCCAAAGGTACAACATGAATTTTAATAGGTCTAGAAATAGTTTAGAGAAATAGATACCTAATAGGATACCATAGATAAATATTATGAAAGTAACCATTCCTAATTGGTGCTGAGTTGACAACACACCACAACATGGTGAGCTAGATTGCATAGAGTTTTGCACTTCTTTTGAGATATTTAAATAAGAAATGGAAAAATTAGAAGGTTTTTCAAATCCAATAGAACCATATTCCTTTACAAATCATAGACATCCCAATATATCAATGGTATTTGAGACCCATGACTTCTCATTACTAGTGGATGATGAGAATGAACTAGAGGATAATACTAATGAGATCCATACTTTCTTATAGTTATAGATGAACAGTTATAATTTAAGGAACAAGAAACTTACTATTGCTTCAACACTCCCAAAAAACAATGCTACCACTCATCTAGATCCTAAGGCCAAAAAAAATTTCCCCTCCAAATGGGAATGATTAGTTGTAGAGTGTAGGGCCATAGGGTAGAGAAGGTTACAATATTCTCAAAGACATGAAGAATATCAAGGATAATATTAGTCTTCACAAGTTAGCCCAATAATAGAGAGAGTTATTATTTAAATCCCTAATTATAAGGTCATATATTAATTAATCAAAAGTAACACATGTAAACATGGTTATTTATAGGAACAAGTCAAAGGTACCACCTCTTTTATTAATCATCATAATGTTTTGAAAGAATATGTATAATTGTTTGGTTGACTCAAGTGCCTCAACCAATGTGATGCCTATAGCTATATACAATAAACTAGGGTTGACCCTAGATAAATAAAAAGAGTGATCCTATAGCTAGACATGTCTTCTATCCCATATGTTGGAGAGCTGAAAAATGTGTATATACAACTTTCATATTAGACACACATATAAAAATACATATATATTCTAGTCATTGACATTCTATAAGCATATGGTTGAGTCCTAACTAGTCAAATACACTCAATGGGTATATGGATACAAATTTCTCACATTTGACTATCTTGGAAAGGAGTATCCAACTATATTCAAGTAGATAGAGAAATAAATATAAATTACTTGATCAAAGAATACAATGCTAAGAATGAAAAGTTGACTTTACAGTCTCACATGTAGGTGTTGTTAGTGTAGGTTTTTTGCCACTGTTAGTTTAACTTACACAATTTTTAGTCATCTTGCTTAGGGTTGTTAAGGTCATTAGGGGAATAAAATTAATGTGTTTTATAATTTTGAGTTGATTTTTTACCTTTATGGTGACCTAATATCTTACTATTTAATGTACCTCTTTTATACTATTTGACTATTCAATCGGTTAATGAAGCTCACTTTTACTTTACATCTTGTTCTCATATAATCTTAGGGTTTCATGTAATCTATGACATTCATATATCTTGGAGTCATCCAATATGGAATCAATGCTCTGATCTGATGGCCACTTTGTCATTTTTGAAATCCTTGGTGATATTTTACATGTTGGCATTCCTAGTAGATTTCTTGATTTTTTTAGTTTTTCATAGGTTTGGTGGGATTTCATGAAAATATATACAAACTATATAGCTAGAGTATTCTATTATCAAATGGATAGTTCCATCATATTTAGAAGGAGTAAAAACCCCATAATCAATTATAAATATGACCTAGATTTGTGATAACCATTTTTGACCATCTTAGAGGGTTTCAAGACTATTTTGATGGTTGCACGCATTTCTATACATCAAGATTCTCAAACTAGGAAATAGTTTTTTAGTTTTTTGAGTTTTTTAAATTATAAAATAAGTCTCTCTTTGTTTTTGGAGGAGACATACCAAATTTCTAGACTAGGTTTTTTATAGTTTTGGTAGATTTTTAACATTTAAAGGCATCTTTGGTAATTTGTTAGACTTTTAACATCAAAAAAATAAGACCCATTGGACATTTCCACCTCGATAGACATTTTCAACTACTTATACACCTATCAAAATTTACCAACTACATTTTCACTAGTCAGAATTTACCACCTACTCAAACACCCATCAGACTCTACCCCTTACTCAAGTACCTATTTGACTTTATCCCTTGCATGAGCACACATTGAAATATATCAACTGCCCACACATGCCTCAAAATACACCACCTATTCACACATGACTCAAAATCCACAACCTACTTGTGCACATCCCAAACTTTACCACCTGATCATGCATGCATTAGATGTCACCTACTCATACACATCTTAGACTCAGCCACCTGCTCATACATGTCTCAGACTCTGCCACCTATAAAAACACACCTTTGGTTCTACCAACTTCCCCCACTTATCTATGACATCCTAGAAACCCTAAAATTTAATATAGTTAAAAGTGATATTATTCATTTCAAAAGTCCTAGAAACTAACAAATTTAAGATAGTAAAAAATGACATTATTCATTTCAAAAGTCTTAGAAACCATCAAATTTAAAATATTAAAAAGTGACACTATTAATTTTAAAATAAATTAATTTATGAGATAATGTCACTCCCTCATTAATTAAACCAATAAAAGTGAGGGGGAGATCACCCAAAATAGGTCTTAAGCTCTAGTCATATGGGAAATAGGCCCCTGGTTACTTCCAACCCAAGAATGCTTAAATTTTACCCCAAAGGAACTTAATTTTTTGTAGAACACTAATTTACAAATTTATAAAAAAAATCTCCAAAGGGCCTCAAGTGTTTTGGGGGAAGTTGATTCAAAAAAATTCCACCACCATTTCTGCCTAAATTTTCATGCAAACAAGATTTTTAAATGGCTATAACTTTTGATCAGTAACTTAGATTTAAGTTTCATCTTCTTCAAAAGTTCTTGATATTTCATTCTATATGCATTGGAAATAATTTTGGATACTTATATAGTTTCCTATTTTTTCACATATTGTACCTCTTAGATGCATTTTTGATAGAGCCCAATGTCACTCTAGTTATTTTATACTTACACACAAATTTCTCAACATGCATTCTTAGCTATATATGATGTCTATACAAACATAATTATATTTAAAACTTTAAGGGGGGTCACTATTGAAAATTTTTAGGGCATATTTTGTGGTATTGTGTATTCTTTGGTGTATCTTCTACACACTTTCATTTTATACATTATGTTGATTCTTGAAATTACTTATCATTTGGACATATTGTCAATTGTGCCCAACATCCTATTCATGAGCATGCATTGTTATTGTAACTCAGGGTCATTGTAGTTGTTTTATGAAATCTTGTACTTTCTTGGTGTCTTCTCTCAATCATGTTGACTTCACTTGAGAGACTCATTGGGGAAATTTGAATCTACACTAGTGGTTTTTCTTGGAAAAATAAATTATTCTTCTTGGCATTATTACATGGAAGACTTGATCACAATAAATAATTTTATTTCATTCATATATGGATAGATTCTTTCCCCTATTGGCTAAGGTCAATACAATAAGTGGGATAATAATTGTGAAAAGGTTCTTAGCACCTTATTTTAATGTGTTTTCATAGATATTCATTTCTATGTGTAACATAAAGCATGTCCCTACACTATTTGGAGCATTCCTTAGTTTATTTTTAGAGATCATGATGAGATTTATATCACTCATACTCTTCCTATTGCCTCTTCAAAGACTATTATACTCACTCCTCCTACTCATATTTTTTGTAATGATACATTCATGGTAGATTGTGTTCTTTATTCTATCAAACCACCACTACAAGATGATATTATGCTATACCTTAGCTATCATATTACAAATTATACTTTCATTCCTATGTAGGATCTCATTCTTCCAAATCCATCACATATTGGTGTTTTATTAAATTTTGTCTATTTCAAAGTCTAAAGGAAAAAAGAAAAGAATAATAGGGATAAGTGATTACAATGAACCCAGATTGGTTTGTGCACTGTATCCATAAATTATGAGCACTCCTCTTTGGCTGGGAAGGACTACCTGTAAGTAAGAAAACACCACCACAAGATGTTTTTTAGTAGTTAAATGAGTCGGTTAACAAGCTAAGTGCTTGTTCTAGGAAGTGTGAAGCTTCCTTATAGATATATCCCACTTTTGAGAGATAAAAGAATAATAAATAACTAAAAGAGAGGTAAAGAGAGAGTGAAAGAGAGATAATATTACCATTATTCACAACCTAAGTGTAGTAGAGTGTCAGGGTGTAGGTGATGTACTTTGTTTGTATTTTAAAAGTTGTGTGGGTAGGTTTTGAAGAGGTTAGGAAATCCATAGTTGTCGTTGTTAGTAGGGGAATGACCGATATCAGTTATACTACTGAGATCGGTAGGGAAGGTGACTAATGTTGGTTAAGCTACCAAGGTTGATCAGGTCTAGGAGTTTGGGGAGAGTTATGTGAGAGAGAGAGAGAGAGAGAGAGAGAGAGAGAGAGAGAGAGAGAGAGAGAGAGAGAGAGAGAGAGAGAGAGAGAGAGAGAGAGAGAGAGAGAGAGAGAGAGAGAAAGTATGGTTTGGATAGATTTGGTCAGAGGTTTGGTGTGTCAGGTTAATGGGAAATAAGTGAGGAAGCTTTGTAACTCCCTCACGGGGGTTAGATCAGGAGTGTGTAAAGAAATGCATAAAAGATATAAGATGATAGAGAAATAAATGATTTAAAAGACCTACAAAATAAGTGATATACTTAGCTATGGTTATTAAATGATAAGTTTCTAATTGATGATCCTTATTAGGGAGTCTAAACCTAAATGCCTGAATAGAGAGAACAAGTAGATGATGTTGGTCTCCAAGATCTTGGTTCCTAATCATGATTGACTTATGAAAGATGATAGTAAACTAGGATGTCAAAAATAGAATGTTGAGAGTTTGAATTAAAGTAAGATTGAATTTTCTTGATTTTTGTTGATCTAAACTTTAGGTTGGAGTTTGGCTTATATTGTCAATGTCGATAATCATGTCAATCGATGTTGGTCATGGGTTAACCAACGTTAGTGGCCCTAGAATATGTAAAACTTATTATTTTTCACCTACTTTATATTGTTTCTCATGCCAAGTATGGCACCCATTACAAAATGGTAAAAATAAGAGGTTAAGGAGGTAGTTGATTAGAAATTTAATTTGCAAGTAAGAATAAGTCTTGGGTAATTAGGATGAGGGGACCAGGTCTTGAGGTGACTCATTAGGTGAGAATTAGTCATAGGGTGAGGTGGCCAAGTAAGGTGGAAAAGGTGGATTTTAATTAGATTAATTAAATTAGTGAGGGGTAAAAGAATGGGTTAGTTAGGCTAATTATTATTATTGAAACATGCTTAAGGGGGGTTTCAGCATAGGGAGTTACACACGCGTGTGTGACATAATTTTGGTGTCTACATTTTCCCCTTTTTGTCTTGTAATTTACACTGACAAGTTGCAAGACAAAAATAGGTGTTAGATGCTCTAAGTATTAGATGAGGTATCCCCCGTCAAAATAGGAATCAATGGAGGAGAAATCAAAATTAAGTACCCGTTTGATAAAAATATAATTAGGTGAGTGGGGAAGCATTGAGTATCACTTCATATGCATATACTACTATGATTTATAGTCAAAAAAGTCAATAATAGGTAATATTAAGGAGGATTTAGATAGAAATAACCAAAGCACAATTTGTATGTGATAGCTGATAGGTCAAAATAGTCAAAGTTGTAGCTCTAATGGTTGATGTTTTCCAAGTATCTAGGGTAGGAAGTGCCCCTAAGAAAAATAAGGGTTTAAGGTGATAAGATGATCCTAGTTGCCATATAAAACACCTACTTTACATGCATGTGCACAATAGCTAACTATAGCAGAATAACATAAGCAGTGAAGACAAGCAATGCAAGGTTGGTGTAAAAGGGTTAATGTTGCAAGGAGATATTCATGATCTCCAAATAAATTCATCATGGGTGAAGATGTAAGTGATCTCCAATGGTGTTTGTCATGGTTGGGGAGATATATGTGATCTCTAGTTGCCTTAGTGTATGGGTAAAGTCTGAAGAGGTGGGGTTGTTGTGTTAGGGAAAATAGTAATGGAATGATGCCAACATTGGTGACATTGTCAAATCAGTAATAAAAAGTGTTGATATTAGTAAACTAGGGCAATGTTGCTAATGTTGGTTTACATAAGAACCAACATTAGAATATTAGGTCAAGAATGCCGATGTCTATGGTTGACTAAACCTAACAAAAGGGGGTGTGGTAGTCGGCCAAACTCATTTGAAACTTTGTGATTAGAGAGAAAAAATAGAGTTGTAAGAGCAACCAAGATGGTAGAGCAAGGAAGGGACCTAGCAGGAAGCATACCACCATAGGAGCTAGTTATGCTAGCTAGGAGGAGTAGAGAGATGAGGTAAGAGTCTCTGCTAGTTGGTTAGAAATTTGATTTGGGTATTTGTAGTTTTTAGGCTAATTGAGAAGTAGGGATGTAGAAAACATTAGTAGAAGGGTAGAAAATAGGGTAGGGTAGTTTTAGGATAAGTTAGGGGTTTTGTGGGTAGGTTTTTAGGTGAAATTGGTAGTGGGTTTGGATCATTTGGCCCTAGGGACAAACTAGTCATTGACATCGGTGAGGTCCACCGACATCGATCGACATGGCATCAAGGTTGGTAAGTGCCTACCGATGTTGACTAATACTTAGGCCTATAAAGCACTGAAATTGGCATTAATGTTGACATCAATGATTTTGAAAAACTAAAAAAAGAGGAGAAATGGTTAATTTAAATCCCTAGTAAAAGTAATCAACTAGATTAATGGTTGAGCTAGCCTTAGAAGACCCCATGTTGATTGAGTGTTGCCTATATAGCTTAGTGTAGGGCCTTAGACCAATGTATTTCTCCTAGAGCCTAGGAAAAATATATAAAAAGGTATGTTAGGGTAAATGGGTAAAAAGGTAAGTTGAGTTAGGTTAAGAGGTCTAGGGCATAGTTTTAAGGGTTAGGGATATAGGCCATGAGGCATAGAGTTATGATAAGTAGGTAGACATAGGGTGGAGAGAGAGAAGAGGCAATGAAGCCTAAGGTAGAGAGAGAGAGAGAGAGAGAGAGGTAATGAAGCCTAGGGTAGAGAGAAAGAGGTAGTGAAGCCTAGGGTAGTTAATTAGGTGGGTACATGGCCGAGCTAACCTTAGAAGACCCCGTGTCAATTGAGTGCTACCTACATAACCCAATTTAGGGCCTCAAGCCAATGTAGTTCTCTTAAAGAAAAGGGAATAAAATTTAGTGATAGAGTATACTAAAAGGTATGTGACTTGAGTTATTGTGTGTATGTATGTAGGTGAGGATGGAGCTGACATTACAATATTGTCTACCGAAGTTATTAACATGCATAAGGAGGGATGTTACTCTAGATGAATAGGAGCACATGGTAGCCATGGGGTTAGGAGGAGTGTGATGGTATTGTTGAGTCACCTAGGATGTGTCCCTAATGATAGCATTGATTGAGAGGTGGGATCACACCACCAACACCTTCCATCTATCGATCAGAGAGTTGATAGTGACTCAAGAGGATGTTTATAGGATTTTTATAGCTACCACTATAGGGTGGGAGCTCTTTTCATGATCAAGAGAGGAGCATGATATACACATGGTCACATTATATGAAGAGCATGTTAGTGAGGTGACCTACCATTTGGTGAGTTTCACGTATGAGCCACTCTATATAGCTAATGAGGAGTAGCATAAACTAAGCATCTTCTTGATGATTGAGATCATAGTGTATGCATTACCAGATGCAAATAGTGATAGATTTTTTATTGCATTGATAGTTGTGCTTACATAGATGGTTGAGTAGTGGATTATTTTTCCCTAGAGCCTAATATTTTTAGCATAGTTATATAGAGAGCTATGGGGTTTGAGGCTAAAATGGTGATACAGTTTGTGTGTCAGCCATCTATTACACTATTGGGCGTATGAGAACATCATGATGAAATGACCATTGGGGTTACCTACCATAATCCTAGCTAGCTTTAGGGTTGGTTTTAGATGGTGGAGAGAAGGAATGACATAGAATCAAGTAGATGGTATGGTTTGGGATATTGCCTATTATAGGTGCATGATTGAGGGCTTGATACCTATAAATATTTTATGGAGACCCTACCTAACATACCTAGCTTTCAAAAGGATAGGTATAATAGCCTTTTGGTTTGTAGAGCTCACTATGGGTCAGGGGGAGATGGGTTGGTGAGTTGGAGATGGTACTTGTGGCAAAGGTTAGGAATTAGTTTGGTCTACTACAGGATCTTCAGCCTACCTTCCCTTGATACAAGAGGGATGACATAGAGGAACCCCCTACCATTGCCCTAAGAGATAGATAGGCTAGATTTTGAGGAGCTACTAGTAGGGCTAGGCATTGGAGACCTAGGGTGCACAGTGGCCTATATATCTTGGTGGGTATGGTTACATCTCATGGTGGAGGTTAGGAGGCCAGCACCAAATTTACAAGGGTTAGTAAGAGAGAGGAATATAGTGGTACAGGCGTAAGATGCAATAGTGCAAGCTTGAGATACATCCTAGGCATAGGTTTTAGCCTTATAAGGGTAAGTGGTGATGTTATAAGGTTAGGTTGGGGCACTATAGGGTTAGGTTGTAGCACTACAGGGCCATATTATATTTTTATAGGTTTAGGTGACTGTAGTAATAGTAGAGAGAGATAGTTTGAGAGTAACAAGTCAATCTGCTCCTCTTCTACCACCAGAAGGACCAGTACAAGTTGGGACATCATCAAGTGTTATGGGACATCCATAGACTGTATCTCTAGTGATATATTTAACTACCCTAGATGAGATTACCTACTATGATAGGGTGATTAGAGAATTTTTACAAATTCAAAGACATTCAGAGTTTAGAGAGTAGGAGAGGTCTAGATTCTAGCTCATGTAGATGTATGTGGGTGAAGAGTGGTGATAACACTGCTTCCTCACAACCATGTGGAGAGCCTCAAGGACCCTGAGTGTTAGAGTTTGCTAGTTTTGATTATATTTGTTATATGTATACCAACCTATGACCTAAAGATGCGAGATGTATATTTTGAGAGAGAGAGAGAGAGAGAGAGAGAGAGAGAGAGAGAGAGAGAGAGAGAGAGAGAGAGAGAGAGAGAGAAGAGAGAGAAGAGAGAGAGAGAGAGAGAGAGAGAGAGGAGAGAGAGAGATGATGTAGTTATGATGTAGTTATGGACATGTATTTTGATCATATATATATATATATATAGACACACATGAGATGTTCATTTATTATGTTTTTAAGATGTGTGTATTGTGATTATGATGATGATGATGATATGGATGATGATTATTTAGATGATAATTTTATGCTATGTTAATTTGATGTTAATGTTGGTCATGTTATTTGAGTTAGAATAGCCTTTCCCATATATGTGATGGTATATGCATAGTTGGTTTGTTAGTTTAATCTTAGCGCTTTTTCCATATTTGTGATGGTGTATGCTTAAAATGAATAAATTAGATATGTAAGTTTATTTTAGCATTTTTCCATATTTGTGATGGTGTATGCATAAAATAAATTGAGTAGGATTTGATAGTGTTGGTATGACATTGTCTATTCATCTTAATAGAGAGATTTGCATGTGTTGTAAATGGGAAAATAAAGAGGCATAATGCTCATGCATTGGCAAGTACCATAATCAGAACATAATTAGACTCAGGAATATGAGCCTCTTTCATGCCTTATATCTTAAAACCATTGTGTTTGTTATAGAAGCATCATGTTCACCTTATGTTAAGTGAGCTACATAGTCCCTTGAAAGAGTTTGAGGGGAAAAAAGGTAAAATGAGGGAAAATGTTTGGGTAGCATAACCTATAAAGTAGGGATGATATGCCCTTTTTTTGGGTGACCTGAGAGCTAATATAGATGAGTCCATGACTCAAATCTTTTTTTTGGTGTAAGATGATCAATTTGAGAAGCCTACAAGGGGATTTTGTATGGATTAAGGTCGTATAAAGTTGATCAATGTGAGAAGCCTTTTTCATGTATTTTTCCCTTTGATAACAAAGCTTGGCTTATCCATCCTTTAAGGGAGTGGTCTACGTGTCTGTTTTTAATTTTAAATAGCTATCCTTCAAGGGAGCAGTCTATTGATAGTAGCAAATGGAATTTATGTATTTGTCCTTTAAGGGAGGAGTCTACGTTGAGAAGCATGACCTGAGACTTTATAAAAAAATTTAATATCCCATTTTTTTATTTTTTTTGTTTTTGTGATTTTAGTCATGGACAAGACTGTAAAGGCTTAGGATTTTTCCACTTTGAGGGCAACACCATACCATTTCATAAGTTAACTAAGTGTATAGTAGTAAGGGTGAAGAGGAAGGGAAATTAATGTAATGGGGATGCTTAAGGGATGAGGTCAAGTTAAACATGAGGTGAAGTGATGCTTGTTTAACAAAATAATGGTTAGAGGTGTAAGGCATTTAAAGTCTTGGTTTTTGGCCTTTCTTCATGAGAAGACAAGGAATATGTTCCTAAGCCATACTTATGAGTTATGATATAAGGTCTAAGCCAATTAGGAGCAAACTTAACCCATTTTCTTTTCTCCATGTTTGTCACATGTTGATTTTATTTTAAGATGAGATCTCTTATATTAAAATCTCACTCTTTGGGATTTTTGTTATAAACACATTTGATATGCTCTTGATATATTTGGAGGTGGTTGAGAGCTATGAGACGATGTTCATCAAGTAATTCAAGTTGAGCCAAATTTTCTTGGTGAAAGTCATCATTAGTAAGTATGTCTTGTAGAGAAATGTGAAGAGAAAGAATCTAGACTTAAAGAGGAAAAATAGCCTCCATTCCATATACCAAGGAAAAAGGTGTAGCACATGTAGGGGTTAGAATGCTAGTGTGGTAAGCCCATAAAGCAAAATGAATGTGTGTGTTTTAATCCTTGCCCATATCATTGACTCCCTTCATGATAATTTTTGTCAATTAATTGTTAGAAGCTTCTACCTATCCATTAGCTTATGGATAATACGATGATGAGAATCTTAATTTGATTCCAAATGTATCACAAAGACTTCAAATAGTCTTATTTTTAAAATATTTATGGTTATCTATTATAATCCTATGAGGGACATCAAAATGATAGATGATGTGATGGTTGAAAAAATCAACAATTTTGTCAACTTTAGTGGAGATGAGAGGGATGGCCTCGAGTCACTTGGTGAAGTATTCAGTGGTAGTAATGATAAAGTGATGATGGAGGGATGAATGAGGGTTAATATCCTTGATAAGATCTAATCCCCATTAGGAGAAGGGTCAAAATTCTTTGGAAACATGTAATGCATGACTAGGAATGTGAAGGAGGTTAGCATGTTGTTTACACTTGACATAATGCTGAACATAATCAACACAATCTTGATGGAGTGTAGGCCAATAATAGCCAAGTCAAAATATATGCTTGTTAACTATGTGATTATTGAAATGCCCACCAAAAATCCCATCATGGACTTCTTTAATAGTAAAGGGAGTCTCAGTACTAGTGAGGCATCTAAGGAGAAGTCCATCAAAACCTCACTTGTAGAGAATTCCCCCTAATATAGTGTAATGAGAAACACATTTTATGAAGACCCATTTACCATTATTGGAGAGATTAGAAAGGGTAATAGAGAAGGAAAGCTAATCCATGAATTGCTTGTACTATAAGTCATGTAGGTTGGTTGTACATTTCTAACAAAGAGGATGTTAGCTAAGACATATGAGGGTAATGTTAAGTGATGCACAGTGACATAGATTATTGAATAAGAGGATAAAGAAGGTATGTGTGAAGAAATTGAATCCATTGTGTTTGCAAACTTGTTTTTAGATCAAGAAATATTTTGCAAGAGATAAGAGTCAAATGACCCCAATAGTGTATCTACACGATGTTTATACCACTATAGAATTTTTTTTGCATAGGTAAGAACCATTAACCTAGTTAACCACTAGATGAGAATCATAAAAAATGGTTATGGATTTGATACCCAAGAAAAGAGTTATTTGAAGTCCTAGAATCAAAGCCTAATATTTGAATATATTGTTAGTGCATTCAAAATCTAGTTTAAATAACAAAGGCATAGGCTCACCATCTAGAGGAATGAGAATGACCCCCACACCCCCACCATGTTGCAATTTAGATCCATAAAAAAACATCATAATTTTATAGGAGATGTCATTTTTGGAGAGTGTTGCAATGGGTTCATCATGAAATTTGAGGTTTGAAGGGTGATTATCAGGTAAAGGGGTAACAACTAACTGGTCAATGATTGTTTACCCCTTAATAGAATTTTACTAAATGAATTCTAAGTCAAATTCAGCAAGAAGCATGAGCCATTGAGCTACATGTTAGTTGTGATATGTTTTAGAATGCATGTATTTGAGGGGATCAGTATGAGTGACCACATAGGTTTTGTGATTTAGGAGATACTGGCAAAGCTTGGAGGTGGAAAAGACCAACACAAGGAAATTTTTTTTAGTATGGGTATATCAAGTCTCATACTCAATAACTATGTGTATTATGTAGTAAATTACCTACTCTCAATGTTGGTCATCTTGATGTGCAATCATTACACCTAGAGAATGGTCTGTTGTAGAGATGTATAGGTAAAAAGGTTGATTTTCCTTAGGTGGAATAAGAATTAGTGTGGAAAGGAGATATTTTTTAAGTGTATCAAAATATTATTGGCAATATATATTCCAATGGAAGGATACGTCCTTTTTAAGGAGATGGTGAAAGGGTTGGCAGTGATCTAACAACTAGGAAATGAATTGATGGATTGGCTAAAGTTTACATTGTATGAAGAGTTGCTTTATATTATTAGGTGGAAGAATCTCTAGGATTGATCTAAAATTATCAAGATCAACCTTGATACCTTTGAGAGAAATGATAAAACCTAAGAGCTTATCGGAAAGAACACTAAAGACATATTTTTTTGGGTTCAATCACATGTTATATTGGAGGAGATGAATAAATATGATTTTAAGAATTGTTAAGTGATCTTGGTGAAGTTTAGACTTGTTGAGTAAGTCATCCACATAATCTTCCATAATTTTGTGTAGGAGATCATGGAAAATGTAAGTCGTGGTGCATTGGTAGGTTACACTATGTTTTTTAGGCCAAAAGGCATGACCTAATAACAAAAAGTCCCCCATAGGGTAATGAAGGTTATCTTGTGTTGATCCTCATAATCAAATAGCATTTGATTATATCTAGAGAATCCATCCATAAGTGATAGCATCTCATGGCTAACTATCAGATTAATAAGTTGTGATACTTGGCAATGGGAAATCATCTTTTGGACAAGCAAGGTTTAAGTCATAATTGTTGGTGTAAATGTGGATTCCCTTAGTCACTTTTATGATAAGAAAAATATTGGAAATCCATTATTGGTAGTCAATGGGTTAGATAAAGTTAACAAAAATGAGGCATTAGAGCTCTTCTTTGACAAGGAGAGCAATATGAGGATGCATCTTGCAAAGCTTCCACTTAATAGGTTTAGCATCTTGATTGGTAACAATGTTATTGGTAATGATAGAGGGGTCAATACTAGGCATGTCATTGTAATACAAAGAAAAGGATTTGTTATGGTCATTAAGAAATGTGGTATAATCAGCTAGCTCAAAGGAATCTAAAGATTGGCCAATCTTGAGGATGTAAGGGTTATCTTGAGAGGGTAGGTTGATGTCAATGGTTGATTCATTTAACATAGCTTGTGTTTTAGATGGGAGTGATCATTGGATATAAGAATCATCTAGACCTATATATGTGAGAATTGCATCATCATCTTGACACTGGATAATGTTAATAGTGGGAGAATATTCATCAATTATTTTAGGATGAACAAGAGGAAGGGACCTTGTTTCCTTAACCTGATGATAGGTGAGAGGCCCCAAATGGATGGCATTTATTGAAAAAAATTAGGAAGTATAGATACCTCTAATTTAGTAGGTGATGGTGGAGATGAAGGTGGATAAGGAGAGACTAATTCTTTGATAATTGGTTCATGAGAGGTTTTAGTGAGCTTATTTGGTTCATCATATCCCACTCCATGCCTCTTTTTGGCATTTTCAATGTTGTTGCTAGTAGGATATTCGATAGGTGTATGAACACCTTGTTCATAATGAACCAAACCAAATCCTCTTTAGTCACATCAATAGAGATAGGTGTGAGTGAATCTAAGGTTACCTAAAGAAAGAGAAGTCACAGGTAAATGGTTGTGGTGAAGAAGATGGTCTGCTAACAGAGGGAGCTTGATCAATTCCCTCATATGTAAAATTGGTTCAAAGGTTATGGGCCCCATAAGGGATGACCATCCTAATATAGGGATCATAATTTGGGTGCATGTGAAGCCTTCCATACTCTTCTGGAGTATATAACATATCGAGTGTCAACAAATGATATTCATCAAGTGACAAATGTTGCAAGGTCTCCTCCATGGGACCTTTGTCAAGAATTTGTGTTGCTGGTATTTGTGTAACCACAGGGGTGGAGATTGTAGAATATTTAGAAGTATTATGTGAGGAATATGATGTATTCAATGAAATGAGAACATCATTGGGACTATAATTCATGTTGCATTTTTTAAATGGATGTGGGTCAATGAGTATAACATGTATTTATCCATCATGTTCAAACTTGACACAGTTGTGCAAATTTGAGGTTACACATGTCAAAGTACATATCCAAGGTCATCCAAGTAGTATTTTATATTGAAATTATCCTTCCACAACATAGAAGAGCTTAGGAATAATTAAGGGACCTGCATGGATATGTAAGACAATAGTGCCCACCGTGGTAGCTATAGTATCTTTAAAGGAATAGAGTACCGTATCAGTTTGAGACATTTAATTATCAAGAAGGGATAGATGTTTGTAGGAATGGGTGAAAATAATATTAATAATATTTCTCCCATTGATCATGACTCTCTTGACATGAGTTTGATTAATATATGTAGTAATAAAAAGGGCAAAATCTTGATCTTTAGGGTGTTGAAGTGGAATTTTTGAATCACTAAAAGAAATTAGGGAGACAGAGTTAAGGGAGTTGACTAAAGCTACAAGAGTTTGGGGATCGTTAGGTTGTACCTCAATCACTTTAAAATCACTAATAAAATCTTGATGATGTTGGGGAGAGTTTTGGATTAACTCATACAAAGACATTTTCATGAGAGTTTGGTGAAGTTGTTTCACCATTGAGCTTTGAATAACATCTAAAGATGTTGTTTTAGAAACACCCAAGATGGAAATCTTAGTATTAGGATGAGGGGTGTCTTTGGTGAAGGGATGAGCCCAAGGAGAAGCAACTTTTTCCTTAGATTTATCTTTTTGGTTTTGTGACCATGTGGCCACATTAACTATGTTGATTTGAAATGTCAGTGAAGGAGGTGGCAAAGGGGTTACGAAGACATCATTAGGTTTGAATTTAGGTAGAATAGTAGGAGACACTATAGATACCAAAGGTGGAATAATATGAAGGTTAACGATAGTATCATCGAAGGGAGTGTCTACATTGAAGTGTTGCTAAATGATTGTTGTGAGGGCTTTACAACTCTCAGTATTGTGTTCAAGTGAATGATGATATAAACACACTTATGTATCATCAAAATAAGATGGATTAATTCTAAGACGAATATAAGGCTTAATGGGAGGAAAATTTATTGTTAAATATTTAAATAACTGACATAATAAAAAGCTTTGAGAGCCTACAAGTGGGCTCACACTTGTTGTGCTAATAGAAGTGGACACTTTCTTGTGTTTTGGTGCTAAAAAGGTAATTTTATGTGGTGATTTGTTTGGAGATGATGGAGTTACATATTTTGATGTCACTTTCTTAGTGTTAGATGTGAGAGGCATACTAGATGGAAAAATTGAGAGTGGAGGTAGTTTAACCTTTTGTTTTACTTGGTTAGGCAATATTCTAACTAAAGTAGAGGGGTGTGGTCCCAAAATGGATAGTAAAGTTGAGGGTTGAAGAAGGGATTGGTGAGATCTAGAGAGATTAACATTTTTTTCTTATTCAATCCATGAAAATCCAACTTGTAGTTGAGGAGTTAAATCTAATTCCATCTGTGGATGAATTAAATTAGAAATAGGGTGTATACATAAGGGTCTGATCTGCTTTGATGTGGCAGATTCTTGCAAGCGTGAGGGTTCTAACATAGATGGCTGAACTTTAGGTGATTTTTGTAAAGAAGGTCTATATTTATCAAAGACCTTAGGGTAAATTGTATTAAGGGGATTAGCGGTAAAGGTCAACATTCATTGTGTTGGATATGGAGTCTTAAGCTGGTCCCAAAATGCTGCATAATCTAGCTTCGTGGAGTCTAGAAATTCTAGAATTTTTGCCAACCATGAGAAAGGTTTACATGAAGTTGATGTAGGCCTTACAAATATGTCTTTATAAGTTTGTGGTGTTTGGGAAAGAGGGAAATTTTGGGTTTCTACTACTTTGGGCCAAAGACAAGAAAGAACTGCAATAGGGTCCTCTTTGATAGAAATAGGAGAAGAGACATGGTATGCCATGGGTGGAGGGGAGCTAGGCAAAGAAGGTTCCTCAAGAAGGTAAATCATAGGTATTATGTCTCCCTCAACACATGGGTGAGGCATGGGTAAAGTATGATCCTCCATAGGTAAAAGAAGGGGTAAGAGTGGTACAATTGGAGTAGGCACAATAGGTCTCTCATCTATTATGGAAGTAGATAATATTGATTCCTCTAAGTGTAAAGGTGGAGTGGGTGGGGTACTACTCTCTATATGTGGAGGATAGGTATGTGAAGAAGATTACTTAAGAGGGTATAATGAAATAATGATTTTCCCTTCAAAATATGGTTGAGGAACAAGTAGGGTGTGGTATTCAAGTGGTAAGAGGATAGGTAATATTGGTGCAAATGGAATTGGCATTATAGGCTCCTTAGGTGGAAAAAGAAATGGTAAAGGAGGATCTTCCTCTTGAGGGAGTGGAATGGGTGAAATAGGATCTTCTACCTGAGGAGGAAGAATAGGAAAAATAGATGCCACTAAATGTGGTGGAGGAGTTGATGAAATGGATGTCTCTTGTGGAGGGGGATGTTGAACTAGAGGTAAAGGAAAAACCATAAAAACAATATGGATATTATGATCACCTGAGTTAGTTGTGGTCTAAAAAATATTTTGATTTGGTGAATGGTTAGGAAAAGGGTGTTTAAACACATCCATAAATTGATTAGGGGGTGCATTAGGATTATCCAAGATGAGATCACCTATATCAATTATGTCTTGAACAATGTTCTTGATTGTCTTATAGTTATTATAATTGTGGCCTTTAACTTGATGGTAACCACAAAAATCATATTCCTTATACCAAGTTGGGATAGGATGGAAAGGGTCAAATTGTATAGGAGGTTTGATCTAAGGAAGGGTTATGCCACCTTGTTGCAATAGTTTCTCCAAGATGAATGTGTATGATTACCCAATGGGAGTGTATTGTCTTTGTTCATACCATTGTTCGAATTGCTTGGTTAGATTTTAGGAAGTCAAGGAATTAAATTGGTTTATGGTTGTGGAAGAAGCTAAATTAATGACCACTGCATTGGTAGAGCCTTTAGCTTTTTTTTTACAAGGGGAAGTTTTAGAGGAAGAGGAATCATTTGATTTGGAATTGGGATTCTTACTATGCAACTTGAATTTGCCTTCATCTATAACATGAACCTCGAGTTTATGTGCCATTTTAAAGGCCTCAGAAAATGTGTAAAAGGTTTGTACCCAAAGTGCAGATGAGATATGATTAGCACATGCCCTTGAGAAGATCTCAATAAGATCAAGTTGGGGTAAGGAGAAGGAGAGTTGATGAATCAAGCCTCTCTAACGAGAAATAAAATATGTGATAGATTTGTCATCAAATTGTCTAATAGAATAAATATCTATTATAGAAACCTTCTTATAAATGTTAATAGAGAAATGGTATAGGAATATTTGTGTGAGTTGTGTAAATGAAAAAAGGGAATGTTGAGGTATAGAGATATACCCATCCAAGGCAGCCCCTAAAAGAAACATAGGGAACGTGTGAAGTAGTAATGCATCATCATGACCTATCAAATAACAAGCATGTCTAAAAGCTCACAAGTGTTGTTGTGGGTCTTCTCTACTCTGGAAATGAGTAAATTTAGGGAGTTCCCATTGGATTGGATAAGGTAAAATAGGCATAAAAGGATGGATTAGTTCATTGCATATTTGATCATAAGATAACACATTTTTTAAACCAAAAATGGATGTCTCTAGATTAGACATCTTGTCCATCAGCATCTTAATGAGTTCTGGAAGGGGATTAGTTTGGGGAATACCTCATAAGGTACAAGGAAGCTGATAGGGAAATAAAGGGAGCATATGACATAGCTTTCTAAGGTTGTATCAGAGTAACATAAAGATAACGAGTCATAGGCTAGGGTGCAAAAAGAAAAGGGGCTTGTCCCATTGGGTTAGAGACTATGCCTTGGTTGGTTATTGTTATTGTAGGTTGGATTATTGGCATGGTTAGACTAGATGAGAGGTGAGTCATAACTTAGGTAATTATATATGTGAGTGTATATGGAATAGGTACCACTAAATTCTAGAATGGGGTGTGACTTGACTAAATTGGTTGTGGTTGTGAAAGTAGGGAAGTCACACCAGAGTTTTGGTGGGATTGGATAGTTGGAAATGCTACACTTTGGACATTATTTATAATTGGGTTACTTGCTGAAGTGGTGGGTTGGGTAAGCATGGGGAAAATAGTGGAGGCAACTAAAACTGAGGTTGTATCCATTAGAGAAGTTGGCATACCATAGATTGGGTCACCCAAAGAATTATGGGTTTGGCTCATAGCAAGGTAATGATAAAGGGCTACCACATTGCAATCAAGAAATTTATCAAAATATTGATCTCCCTTAGGAACAACGGGAATTTGGTTAGGGCTGAGAGTATGCTCTATATCTGAAGTATTCTCCATGATAGAATCAAAAGTGAGAGGGGAAAGTGGAAGTGGTTGTCAGGTTGCATAATTGGTAAGAATTTTAGCTTGAGCTCATGTCAATACCATGCAAGAAGAAGTATAAATAGTCTTAATACCCTATATTAGAAATAAAATAAGGAAAAACCAAGTTTGAATGCAGGTAAGTGGGTTATTTCAAGTTGTTTCTTTGAGTGGATGAAATTACATAGTCACCGACATCGGTTGCTTGACCAAAGTCAGTAGGAAAATTTTGTCAATGTCGATGGAATAACTAATGTTGGTAGGTAAAATATGGTGATGCTAATAGGTTTAACCAATGTCGGTCACTATGATATCTTGAGAGATGGAAAATCCACTATTTTAAGGAACCAAAAGTTGAAACTAGGTAGAACAATGGATGTAAGAGGTCTATGTAAAAAGGAAGAACACTTAGAAAACATGAGATAATAGGTTATACAAACTGAGTATTAGAAATATTATTTATTTTGTGAATCAATAGGTAAACATCCTTACCAACTCAAAAATATAGAAGACAACAAAAAAGTAGGAAAATAACATAAAACCAACAACTATTAAGTCCTAGAGATTAATTTTTAGTCTTGTGTTAGCTTATGTCTTAATCAGATAGTAAGAAGAGAATTTGGATATTGAAGGTAATAAAAATAAATATAGAGTTGGTTTTAGGTTAGTTTTAGTGCTCAAAAGGAAATCTATGTTAGACTAGGTGCATGGCTTGTTATAGGAGCTTGCTCTTCACACTTCACGGACTTAGAGCTGAGCTAGGATGCTTAGCCAAAATATACCTTCTATCTAGAGATTATACTCCACCAAAGAATGGAATCAGTTCTCCCCTTAGTGGTGAAATCCAACTAGGATAACCAGGTAGGTTAATATGATCCATCAGGTGATGAAATCTTGATGGGCCTTTTCTTAGGTGAGTTTAGATGTTTATGTGTGAATGTGATTTGGTTGTGTAACATAGGTGTACTACAATTTATTCAAAATGCTTGTAGTTATGAGAGAGAGAGAGTGGTTTGGGTAGATCTGGTCAAAGGTTTGGTGTGTCGAGTCAATGGGAACAAGTGAGGAAGATTTGTAACTCCCTCATGGGGGTTTAATTAAGAGTGTGTAAATAAATGGACAAAAAATATAAAGTGATAGTGGAATAAATGTTTTAAAAGACTTACATAATAAGTGATATACTTAGTTGTGGTTACTAAATGATAAATGTTGAATTGATGATCCTTATCAGGGAGTCTAAACCTAAATGCCTGAATAGAGAGAGCAAGTAGATGTTGTTGGTCCTCAAGAGCTTAGTTTATGATCATGCTTGACTTATGCAAGATGACAGTAAGCTAGGATGTCAAAAATAGAATTTTGAGAGCTTGAATGCAAGTAAGAATGAATTTTCTTGATTTTTATTGACCTAAACTTCAGGTTGGAGTTTGGCTTATATTATCAATTTTAGTGATCCTAGACATCGACCATGGTTTGACCAACAAGGATGGCCATAGAATAGGTAAAACTTACTATTTTTTGCCTAATTTCTATTATTTTTCATGCCAAGTGTGGCACCCATTATAAAATGGTAAAAATAAGAGGTTAAGGAGGTAGTTGATTAGAAATTTAGTTTGGAAATGAGAATAAGTCTTGGGTAGTTAGGATGAGGGGACCAAGTCTTGAGGTGACTCATCAAGTGGGAATTAGTCATAGGGCGAGGTGGTTAGGTAAGGTGGCAAAGGTGTATTTTAATTAACTTAATTAAGTATTTTAAATTAATTAAATGTGTGAGGGGTAAAAACATGGGTTAGTTAGTCTAATTGTTGTTATTGAAATCGGCTTAAGGGGGGTTTAGATACAGGGAGTTATGCACGTGTGTGTGACATAATTTTGGTGTCTACAATTGAAAATTCATAGTACTTAATTGTTTCTAGTGAGAGTACACTTTATGGGATCATTGATGACTCTTCTCTTCCTATATATATTTAGTCCCTAGATCTATGTGGTACATTTGTATTATCTTATTTAAATTTTAGGGTTGTTGAATTATGATCTCCACTTCACATGGACATTCATTCAACAAATGATCCATGTTATTTTTCATCATACTCACCTATACTTGATGATACTTTTTGATCTTGAGTATGTCTCTAATATTGATGACTCTTCTTCTAACACAAATGACTATATTAGTGATTAAGACAATCCTCTACCACATTATTATCACCTTATAGATGTTGAAGATTTATTTATTGATCCACATACCTTTAGTCCACTTATAACATTATAATGTGTAGGTATATTGATCCATGGATCATTAGACATCAAAAAATCTATTCTAAAATTATAAGGCATTTTTTAGTCTATTTTAGCCTCTACTTCTATTTGACCATCATTACATATAATAGTTGGCCCTTTAATTATGCATGAGGAGCATAGTTACTTGGTTGGAGATACATTATCCACATAATAGAATCATTCATTGTTTAAGGTGATCCACTCTTCTCTACACCTTGTTGGGTGAATATTTTGTCACTAGCTAACTAATGAGCAAAATAGATTGTATCAACCACAGCAAGGGAGATCAGTCGACCAAATGTGTAGGTTTTCCACATCAAAAGGGGACAAATATCTCCTCTCATCAAGGGGAGGTTCCCTGTAAATATGAGGAGCTATATATATATATATATATATAGCTCCTCATATTTATAGGGAACCTCCCCTTGATGAGAGGATATATATATATATATATATATATATATATATATATATATATATATATATATATATATATATATATATATAATAACACTTAGGGGCAGGACAACACCATCCATCTCTCTTTTTATAGAGATGATGTTCATAAACAAAGGAGAAATCTAGGTGAAAACACTGAAGGCACTTCTCTTCTTTCAGAAGTGGTCTTACAACAAACAGCCAGAGTTCTTTCTGGTAGGCAACAAGTAATAGGTAACATGGTGCAATAACCAGTAGAATGAGGTGTAACACAAAGTCTCCACCTCAACTGCCAAAGAGTGAAATACTAAGGACAATGAGGGCACAAAGTCATCCCAAGGTCCTTTACACAGAAATAGAAAATAGACAAACATACTAAAGGCAATTGTGGTAGCACAAAGTATTCCCACAGTTGGCTTCAGGACACCTTCCTAATTACTTCCACTAGTTCTGCTTATTTTGTTAAAATGGACAAGAATGCATTCAGGAAATAGACATAAGAATAATCTCCTAAATGACACAAGCTATTATAGCACAAAGTATAGAAGTAACTTGCTTTCTCATTCAAACAAAGAAATATGATTAACAATTTGAGCTCAAAGTCTCATTAATCGCCTTTCAATTTTGGTAGAGTTTTGCTTCTATAACCAAAAAAATATCTCCCTTGCATAAAATAAGAGATTTCAATATATAGTAGCCAAGAAAGGCTTGGCACTTTATTTCATGGAATGGCCCATGCTACATTCAATGCCTTGAATGCATTTTCAATTTTTCAAAGAGGGCCATGCTGGAATAGGGTATCTGCCTTAAATGTGGCATGTCGATTCATCTCAAATGTCTTCTCCTCAGTATGGGTTATCTAGTATTTCACCAAATATGTACATATTTGTCCCCTCACTTTTATTCCAAGGGAGAAAATAGGCCACGCCTTTAATGTTTGCAAGCTCAAATATCTACTTGGTGAACTGTTTCACCTACTGGAATAACTCTTGCATATATATTTCTAGTATTTCCCTCTTTCATGTTGCAATTTGAGCTCTCAGGCTATCTTTTCCCCTTTTTGTTGGGCTTTTCAGCTCTTTCTTCAGTTGGTCGCTGAGCTTATTTTTAGGTTTCATGCCATATTTAAATATCAAAAGATATTTCATTACCCTAAATTTGACATCCATAAGGATGTCATTGGTTCACTATTTCAATGGTTTGGGTGGCCGTCTCAACTCCTTGGTTCCACCGCTTCTCTGGTTCATTCACTTTTCTTTGCTCAAAGCTTTCTTTGAACCTTTGAACTCATTAAACCCATTGAACCATTTTGGTTCAAGGTTCAATAGTTCATACTCTTCCTTATAAGCCTTTGTTTTCTCAATGTCCCTCAAGCTTTGAAAGAGTCCATATAAATCATCCTACAGAGTATGTAGAAACCAACCTGTAGAGTACGTAGAAACCAACCTGCAGAGTCTGTAGAAACTAGTCCATAAAACCCAACATGTAGAGTCCATAGAACCCAACCTATGGAGTTTGTAGAAATGAGTCCATATAACCGAGCCTGTAGAGGCCATAGAAATCAGCCTATAGAGTTTGTAGAAATTAGTCTATAGAACCCAGCCTACAGAGTTCATAGAAATAAGTCCATAGAACCAACCTGCAGAGTCTGTAGAAACGAGTCTGTAGAACCCAGATTGTAGAGTCCATAGAATTATTCCTTAAATTTTATATCTTTGGAACCTCCCAAAGGGAAGGCATCCCTTTGGGCCTTGAGAAAGGTCCATTTCCTAGTCATTGAGAGCCCCCCACAAGGGTACCTGCCCTTCGAGGTCCTTCAGGTAGCCTTCATCTTTGAATCCTTCAAAAAAAATGTCTAAAGGAATTCCTTTAGACATTTTGTCTAAAGGAAATCTTCCCTTGCCTTAGCTACTTTTTGTCAGGCTTTTCATCATTCCTTCGAACAAAATGTCTGAAGGAATTCCTTCGAATATTTTGTTTGAAGGATTTCCCTTGTAAAATTTAGCTATATAAAATCTTTCTAAAAGATATCTCTTGTTCACTTTTGTTCACTGACCTCCAAAAGGGCACTTGGCCTTTGGTTCAATTCCCTTTATAAGGGCACTTGCCCTTTGGGCTTTGGGGCACTCCTTTGAACTATTCGATTGAACCGACCAACAATTTAATGGTTTAATGGTTTAATCTTGTGTTTCGCTCATTCAATTGACTACTTGAACCAACTGCTTTGAAATAATCTCATTGAACCTTTGAACCTTTTTGGTTCAAGGTTAAACAATTTAATGGTTCAATTTTCCTTCTTTTCACAAAGTCTTTTAAAGCCGTTGAACTTATTGAAGCGGTTGAACTCTGAACTTTTGTCAAAGCGCTTAACTCTTTAAGCTTGTCAACATCATTGAACCTTTGAACCTTTTGGAAGTGGGGTTCAATGGTTCAATGGTTTGATATTTTGTTTGAATCTTGCCAATGGACATTTTTGGTCGAACCGAGGCATTGAACCAACCTTGAAATTACCTAAGTGTTGGAAACTTGTTTCATTATGAAAGTTTGCCTATTGAAGTCATTAAACCTATTGAACCTGCTAGTCCCTTAACTGAAAAAGATTGAATAATGAAGAATTTGAATTCTTAGAATAATTTTTTAAGAAGGGAAGAGAGAATTTTGGCCTACAAGACCAAAATAGTTCATATGTTGTCCCAAAAATGAGTGATATATTTTGAGAACAACAGCTGGCTCTAGTTGGGGAACTTCACTCAATTGAAACTTTGAAATAGTTGAGGGGAGTAGAAACCATAATCTCAAGTGCCTTCAAGTATGCCATTGGGCTACGAAGTCATGCTAACCAAAAAAAAAGAAAGGCACCAAAAATGAAAATGAAAACAAAAATCACAAAATAGAACTAAAGACTATACAAATATATATATATATATATATATATATATATATATATATATATATATATATATATATATATATATATATATATATATATATATATATATATATATATATATATATATATATATATATATATATATATGTACAGATGATATTATCTAATACTTCAAGAATTTAAGTGCTTCAAATGCCACCCACTATGAGATAGTGAAAATGGTGTTTTGTCTTGATATATCAGCAAGAAACCATTTTCTCCCCAGAAGTGATGTTTGACGAATGGACCTCTACACCAAGAATCAAATTTTATATGCAATCCTTTTGGTTCTCTCCTCTTGCCCCAAAACAAGACTTGATTTCCAGTCTAAAAATCATGAATCTTTGTTCTCTTGTAGAAGAGTTTCTTTAACTAATTTTGATGTGCACCGGTATGGTCGATTACCATAATTCATTATTCTTCTCATTTAGTCTAGCACATGATTTGATTATCAACATTAAACACCTACCAATGATTGGCATGGTCATGCACACTTGGTCGAAAGACTAGCTCAATAGTGTACTTCTACTCTTTAAAGTCTTTGTGAGGGACCAATAGGGTCGTAGAGATAGCCAATGAACCTGCATGACTATGAAGCTCTTTGGGCACTGTAGATATATTGAAAGCATCAAAATTTTCAATACAGTCCCATACTAAATTGTGGTAATGGTGCAATATTTTGTTTTTGGTTTGACATAGGTTCCTCACCTGACAAACCATCAGTTTAGCATCTCCTTTAGCATGAAGGAGTTTAACACCTCTGTCTTGAGCTGCCTTCAACCCAAGTAATAGAGATTCATACTCGACAGTGTTGTTGGTGTTGTTGAACTCCAACTTGTATGAAGAAAGAAAAATATCTCCTTGAGGAGATATTATAACAATCCTAACTCCTAAACTGGTAGAAGAATAATTGCCATCAAATTCTAGAATCTAGACGCCATCAAAAACTACTCCTTTCTTAGATTTTCTTTCATTTGGAGCAGAGGATTCTTCTACATTTACACTGTGCTCTATCATGTCTTCTATTGTTTTGCCTGAATCAATTCTTGGATTGCCACCTATAGGACTTTCATCTACTAAAACATGAGAATCCTCTATGGTCAAGAAAAAGTTATCCATTCCTGAAGACTCAAATAGAATTTGAGCTTCAGGGCCTGATGTTTGAGTGATAATATATTTGCCTCCTTCTCAAGAAGTAGCCTTTTCATGATGCCTTTGATATGGATCCTCACCTTAGACAGGTCCATGCTCAATTTTCCACCAACATCTTTGTAAAAATTTTGCCCAAGAAGGATGATGTATGAGGCTAGGACGTCGGCCACTATGACTGTCATCTTGATCTTTTTGTCTAAGAATGTTTCAAGTGTAAATTGGGCATCCTTGATTTGTCCCAACAATGGCACTTATTTGTTCTCCATGGAGAAACATCTCCCAAATGTCTTGGTCAGTGTGAGACCAAGGGATTTAGCTACTTTGGCAGTAATGACATTGTCAGATGCACCTGAGTCTATGATGTAATTATTCAACTGATGACTATTTATCAGCAGGGAGACATAAAATGGTTTTGTCTTCCCAGGAGTAGTAGGAGGAGTAATAACAAGATTTTTTGGGGTGGACATGTTCCTTGGGGGATCATGAGTTACCTTTCTAACATCTTGTCTTGTAGGGACATTTTGGTTCTTCACACATTGAACCAACTTATCCAACTGCTCAGGGTTGGATTGTAGGAATTCAAATTCAGACATTTGAATTTTAGTTTGCTTGACATAGTCAACTATGTCAAATGTCTGAAATGAATTATGAATAGGGGAAGGGAGTTTGTCCTTCTAGTTTTTAGGAGGGGGAGGACTGATCTATGAAATGGAAGTTAAAGGTGAAGGCATACTTGAAGTACTTACTTTTTTAGCAATCACCAAGTCCTTTGGCTAGAAAGGCAGAGAAGTTCCTCATTTGGCAATTAAAATTGCAGGTTGAGCTCGCTCCTCTATTTTTTCTTTATTAGCTTGTTGGGTTGACTGATTCTTAGACTGGGTGAAAATAGTGTATGATCTATCAACTGCTTTACCTTCACTTCTAGGTTCATCTTGATAATTTAGGAAACCAATATTGGAGTCGCCAGCTAATTCTTCTTCTCCTTCTGGGAAGAGATTAGCATCATCTTCTAGGTTCAACTCAGGCTGGAAGGAGAAATCTAATTCTGATTCAAGATATCCAACTACTAAATTGGTTGGAGGTGCTTTAATGGCCAATTTTCCTTGAGTGGGAGGAAGATGATTTGGCTGCCCTTGATTCCTGGTAGCATTGCCTTGGTATGACTGATTAGAGAATGTCCTCCTTGGTATATCTTTGTATGAAGGAGAAGATGACATCCCTTGCACCATTTTTTTTCTAAGAGTAAGTAACTCATTTGCTAGCTTCTACACCATTGGATCAGTGGTGCCTATAGATGAGTATTCAGAAGATGAAGAAGATTTACCTCTGTTAAGATCTCTCCTTATCTTTCCTACCAAGATAAGGTCATCTTCCACCTCAATGGCCAAATCCTAAGTAGAATCAAGGTCTATGTGACTAGCACATCTCAACAGAAAACTCACTTTAGGTAGCTATGATTTGATGAAGAAACATTTAAGGTTCTTAGGTATTGGCTAAGCAATTATAGGAATCCTGTTCCTCAGCTTGTCAAATTTGGAAATGAAGTCCCTCATAGGTTCATGAGATTATTTCTTCATCTATGTGAGCTGGACCAATAGGGCATGCACATCTTCTATAGGATTGAACCTTGCTTCAAACTTAGCTTTGAGAGTGTTCCATTCAGTCACAGTCTGGGCCTACAAATGATAGAACCAATCTGCAGTAGCACCTTGCAATGTTTCCACAAATAGCCTGAATGATACATCCTCATACTCCACACCTATCACATCATAGGCTATGCTGAAGGCTACAATGTGTTCATTAGGATGAACTCTCCCATCACCAAAGAATTTGGGGAAATTCTTCCTTAAATTGCATGGTAGCTCATGTAGAGGTGGAGTTAAATTGAGTGGGCTAAAAGAATTACCCTAGGGGCCTTAAACTGCCATGATTTGATTATGGAAAGTGGGGATAACAAATCTGGGTGGAGTATGTATAGGCAAAGCTTTGCTAATAGCAAAAAAAGAAGCTCTAACTTGTATTGGTGACATGGTATTGGTAGGAGAAAGACTCCTAGTTCATTGAGCTTGAAGTTGTGGAGGAAACAAATTGAAATTTCCCTACTGCACCAAATCAAAAATAAGGTCAACAACACCTTGAGCTCTCTGGCTTCTTGTATAGCATGGAGTTGCTAGATTGTAAAATAAAAATGGAAAAAAACTAGCCCCACTTTAGATTGAAGATTGAGGCTTCAAAATACACACTCTTCCCCAACAGCTCTAGTTCACAGACCAAACTATATAACAGAAATGGATAAAACTATAATGATAATGGATAAAACATAGGTGATGCTTCAATTTGAAGCTTGAGGCTTCCTTCTTCAACTGATCACTAAGCTTGTTTTCAGGTTCTACACCACATTTAAATATCAATGGATATTTCATTACCCTAAATTTGACATCTACAGGGATGTCATTGGTTCATTATTTCAATGGTTTAGGTGGCCTTCTCGGCTCCTTGGTTTTATCACTTCTCTAGTTCATTTTCTTTCCTTTACTCAGAGCTTTCTTTGAACCTTTGAACTTGTTAAACCTATTGAACCATTTTGGTTCAAGGTTCAATAGTTCATCCTCTTCCTTAAAATCCTTTGTTTTCTCTAAGTCCCTCGAGCTTTGAAAGAGTCTATAGAAATCATCCTACAGAGTCTACAAAAACTAACCTACAGAGTCTATAGAAACCAACCTGTAGAGTTCATAGAAACTAGTCCATAGAACCCAGCCTGTAGAGTTCATAGAAATGAGTCTATAGAACCCAACCTAAAGAGTCCATAGAAATGAGTCCATAGAACCTAGCCTATAGAGTCCATAGAAATTGGCCCATAGAGTTTATAAAAACTAGTCCATAGAACCCAGCCTACAGAGTCCATAAAACCAACCTGCAGAGTCCATAAAAATGAGTCCATAAAACCTAGCCTACAGAGTCTGTAGAATTATTCCTTTAGCTTTATATCTTTGGAACCTCTCAAAGGGAAGGTGTCCCTTTGGTCCTTGAGAAAGGTCCATTTCCTGGTCACCGAGAGCCCCCCCCGTAAGGGTACCTTCCCTTCAGGGTCCTTCGAGAGGCGTTCATCTTTGAATCCTTCAGACAAAATGTTTGAAGGAATTCCTTTGAACATTTTGTCTGAAGGAAATCCTCCCTTGCCTTAGCCAGTTTTTGTCAAGATCTTGATCATTCCTTCAGACATTTTGTTTGAAGGATTTCCCTTGTAAAATTTGGCTGTGAAAAATCTTTCCAAAAGATATCTCTTGTTTGCTTTTATTCACTGCCCTCCATAAGGGCACCTTCCCTTTGGTCTTTGGGGCACTCCTTTGAACCGTTTGATTGAATCGACTGATTGAACCAACCAATGGTTCAACGGTTCAATGGTTCAATCTTGCGTTCTACTCATTCAATTAACCACTTGAACCAACTGCTTTGAACCAATCTCATTGAACCTTTGAACCTTTTTGGTTCAAGGTTCAACAGTTTAATATTCCTTCTTTTCGCTAAGTCTTTTGAAGCCATTGAACTTGCCGAAGCGGTTGAACTTTGAACTTTTGCCAAAGCACTTAACTCTTTAATATTTCCAACGTCATTGAACCTTTAAACCCGTTGAACCTTTTAACCTTTTGGAAGTGGGGTTCAATGGTTCAATGGTTCAATGGTTTGATCCTTTGTTTGAAGCTAGACGATGGACATTTTTGGTTCAACCGAGGTGTTGAACCAACCTTGAAATTTCCTAAGTGTTGGAAACTTGTTCCATTGTGAAAGCTCACCTATTTAAGTCATTGAACCTATTGAACATGTGAGTATCTTAACTGAAAAAGCTTGAATAATGAAGAATTTGAATGCTCAGAACAATTTTTTAAGAAGGGAAGAGAGAATTTTGGCCTCCAGGACCAGAATAGTTCATATGTTTTCCCAAAAATGAGTGATAGATTTTGGGAGCAACACACCTAATTTTGATAGGTTCACTTCAATGGCATTACATTCAATTCTTGTGCATGATCTTGCTAAACCTATGCCACCTTTTTATTTTGGACTCTACTAAGAGTTCTTTTTACTTTTGCCTTCATCTTACATTATTTAATGGGTATAATTCTAGTAGACCATTCTTTTTCTTATTTTATCAATGGGAAGAAAAATTATTCAATACAAATGGAGCTTCTTTAGTCTTAGGTGGAGGATCTTGTAAACAAAATTTATTATTATACAATCTCTCTTATAGGCAGTTTCAACATATTCTATGGGTACTTCTTAGTTATATTTTATATGAGCTATGTTTCTCTCACTTGTGGAAATTTTTTTGGTTGTGTTGAAAGTCCTTAGAGTATGCACTTTATCTCACTTTACTCTATTTTAAAGAGGATTTTTGTCTTATGGGTTTTCTCCTTTTCTCTATTTCATGGCAGTTGAATTATGCTTGGGTACCTCATAAATCCTCATTTTCAAGACCCAATTATTCTACATAGTTAAGCTATGCTTTAGGGATGTGTTAGTGTAGGATTTTTCTTAATTTTTATTTTATATACATGGTTGTTAGTCAGGTTGTTTAGGGTTATTAAGGTCATTAGGGGAAATAAACTTAATGTGTTTTATAATTATAAGTTGAGTTGTTACCATTATGGTGAATTAATATCTAAATATATATGTACATCATTTTTGATTTTTGACTATTTAATAAGTTAATGAATCTCACTTTTGATTTTCATCTTGCTCTCACCTAATCCTAAGATTTCATGCAATCTTTGACATTCAAGGATCTTGGATTCATCCAATAGGTGTGTACACTTTCACTACTAGGAAATAACCTCATGAAAAAGAATTTGAAGGTCCATCTTAGTTATGGACTCTCCATTTTGATAGATCCAAATTAAAATAAGGTCCAGGTGTTAGTATAGCCTTGATATAATCATATGAGAAACAATATCTAGCTGCCTACTAGTTGTAATTCTCTTACACCAATAATAGAGATGAGTAAAAATCTCTAAGGTTTAGCCTATATTTTGTAATGTAATCAAAAAGTCAAGCAATTGTAAATCTTTGATGATTCAGAGTTAGTTGTTAACTAGATCATAAACAAGTATCAATGTAATATCACTTAATTAAAGAAGTACAAACACCAATAATGGGAATTAATTTGATCCTTTAAAGAATTTGACATCAAATAAATACTAAGAGAAATAAATCAAACAAAATATTCACGAGTAGTTTCAACTACCAATCTAGCACCATTCTAAGAATCTAAGATGCAAAAATTATTAGTAGAATTGGTTCCTTGCCCCTCTATTCTAGATAATGTGGATAACTTCTAGGTATTTAAGGATGATAAAAAAATTATAAAATTCATGAGTAGTTATATAACCTTTGAATCCATATAATATATGAAAATTATGTTGATCCCATGCATATGGAAGATCTAGGAGAGGATTGTGTCCTATAGCTGAAGTAGAACCATAGCCCTCTAGGGATGGTCTCCCTAGATAAATATTTTAAAGTGGATACACAAAATCAAAAATAAAATTAGATTAAATCAATAGAGTCTAATTTTTTCAAGGATAATTTTATAACTAACCAACACCCCCAATATGTGAACATTAGCCTTAGTTTCATTGAAAGTGAGAAACAAAAATTAAAAGGTTTGTTGATAGAATACAAAGATGTCATCACTTGGACTTACAAAGATATCAATATCCTTTAACCGAGGGTTATCACACATACCATCCAACTAAAGTTAAAGAATAAGCCTTTTAGGTAGAGATAAAGGCTGGTAAATCAAATTCTAGAACATTTTATCCAAATAGAAGTACTATTGACCAAATTTGACACTACAAATCAAATTGGGACCCCTATAGGTAAAAAATTGAACTTTAGGTGTTTATATGGGTCTAATATTTTTTCATAGGGTGTATTATATGTCTTTTGATGTGAATTTAAATGTATCTAGCCTTGGTCATATACCTTATGTCTATTAGAGTCATTTTTGGGGTCAATATAGAACATTAAATGAGTTATACAGCCTCCTTAGGAAACATGAAGGTGTAAAAAGATGATGTCACATCCCATGTGTCCTAATAAGTCTTAAGTAACTATTTCTACCTAAAAATTTGTAGGTTATTTAGAAGAAAGAGCAATTTTCTTGGAAAAAGGGGAGTTTTCTTGAGGTGTACAGACATGAATGGTCTCCTATAGTTGATAAAACTTCAAGAGTGTCATTTGATATTCCACACACTTGTTCTAGTGATTAGTTTTATCAGAAGATCCAAGAAATTGAGAAAACCACTTCTCTCTTCTTCCACTAGGATTGGAAAGTAGAAATGCTCAACATGTTTGTGTTTAGTATGGCCAGTAGGGGAGTTTCTAGGAAAATTTATCTTGGGGGTGTCCTCTACACTTAGTCAAATTCTGTTTGATGTTTGTTTGTAGAATAATGGTGTCCTGTGCTTTACGAACCATTCTTAAGAAGTTGGCCTATCTAATTTGCTTGAAAATTTGTTCACCCTACAGGTTTTGCTTTGGTTTGGATAGGTACATATAATCAACTAATAAGATTGATTCCAGATGATGTTGAATCTATCCTTTCATTCTTTCTATGCTTATTTTCATGTTTGGCAAAGATCTCAAGGGATAATTAGTTTAGTTTACAAGTTTATGTTCCAGGTGGAATGACAGTCAAGTTCACCACTTATAGAAGGTTGTATTCTCTACAAGGGATTCATGTGAATAATATATGGTGTTTTACATGTTTTAATGCCATAAGAACCACCTACCTTCCATGTTTTATCTTACAACACCATGTTTTGATCAAACACCTAGTCTTGTCACACTCACAATCAACATTTTGTCTGCTCTCAGTTACAGTCATGATGTTTGAGCTCTAATCACATTTATATAGGAGTAAAAGAGACTTTAAAATGTGTTTGTCATGTTATTATTGTATGAATGGTCAAATTGGACACCCCAAGTAGCACAAAAGGACCCTTATGATAGTCAATGACACATCTATACATAGTTAGCCCTGAATGAACATACATAGGGGAATACAGAAGGGTCCAGACATTAAAATGGAGTGCGAGAGCTTATTTCAAGTTATAAAAAATCTTAATGTTTCATGTAAATACACTAAGGATAAATTAATTTATTTTTTTAGGTATATTCCTTGTTATATGGATCATTTCACATATACTGCCTGCATACCTTTCAAGGTGCACACATAGGTATATCATGATGATGTCATTCTAGAATGAGAAACTTAGTGGTGTTTCCAAACCATTTTAAGTTTGAAGAGTGAATTTGGGAGTATTAATATAGGTTTATAACTCATGAGAGGTTAAAAAACATGCATATTGTCCACACTCCCTTTCAATGCATCTACACATCATAATAACCACCTATAAGTGGTACCATAGAGAGCTAAGGAGCCATTTTTAAGTGTAGAAACAAGTGGTGAAGTCATTATTGGGAGTCTTAGAATTTTAGTTGATCATGGAATACCTATTTAAGGTTTTAATTTGGAAAATGGAAGTATAAATCACATTCTAACATGAGATGATAGTATTTAGGGATCTAATCCCTAAAAGGTAAAAATAGAGAACCTCACCATTTGGTTGATAACATAAAATAGGGTTACAAGGATTTTTGATGAATCTAGATGATTATGTCATGTATTAATCATATAGGAGAAGGATTATAAATTTTTTTGAGGATATATGATCAGTGTAAATTGGTTTTTGTGAGACCCAAAGTTATGCTTATATGCATTAAACACAATTAGTATCACCTACAGTTTTGAGCCCCAAAGAGACTTTCCACCTCAAGGTTGAACTACAAGCCATTATTCCATGATAAAATGGTTATACAAAATATTAAATAGCATTAATGATCTAATGATCATATAAAGATATTAAAATATTATGTTTTGAGTCTCATTAACACCTATAGGTGTCTTGCCTAAGATGTTGATATGTAATGGACTGTGAAGTCTTGAAAATGCATATTTAGAGATTGGGTATGTAAAACTATGAAGATAGAGACACTTTTTAGGTAATATTTATTATTAATAATTAATATGTGTCCTATGGACTAAATGACATAGGTTTAAATAGTAAAATCCACCTACGGGTCCCCACACAGTCAATTATAGATGACTATGAGAGGCACAGAGCAAAGGGATTGGGTTTATTGAGGTGGATATAGCCCAAGAATGAAATTTATGAGTCCAAATAATTTATAAGTAATCATACAAGACTTAAATTGGGATTATGCATTTTTTTTTAACTCTGATCCATGCAACTGCACCTATAGGTGCCTTACCCAAACATGAAATATAGTCAAGTACCTTGACCAGTTAGACATGGTGCATGATTGAGGGGTTATAGAAAGGGTTGCAATGAGAAAGTGATTTTAATGGGTTTTAAAATGAAATTTTCATCTCATGAGAACCCCATTCAAATAATCATATCATGAAAACCCTTTTCAAAAGCATCACATAGTCCATATGGTTGAACACTCCATACAATTTATCTCAACAGGAGTTTGTTTTGGTTTTTCCAAGAGATGAAATGTCAAAAAACCTAAAAAAGGGATGAATTTTTGTGGATAATTTATTTAAAACCTAGGTAATATCCTTATATAATCACCATTGTATAATAAAATAGGGGAGTTCCCTCTATTTTATCTCATAGAGAGGGCACTCCCTTTGTGCATAAACCATGTAGTCTTGGGGAATATGGATGAAAGGGTGAACCAAACGTTGACTGGACCTTACAAGGAGGTTTTTAAATTTTTAAAACACCTAATAAAACATGAGAAAACAATCACAATAGGATGAAACTCAATAGGGTGTCTTAGACCCTCAAATTTGCAAACATGCCTATTAGGCAGGGTTTAAGCCTAGTGCCCAAATGGGAAGTAACTTACACTTATAGCCTTAGATATACATTATAAAATATTGGATTATGTTAATATGGTAATTTTAGATGTTTAAAATCCTCCAATTTTCATAGAAAACATAAAAAATTCATTTTTGAGCTTAGAGACAACATTAGGCCTATGCAAATGGAAGGAAGGGATCGAATAAGCAAATTTAGAAGCTCATATCTACTTGAATGATTTGAATTATAATCTAAGAAGTTTTTATATTTTAAAAAGGGTCTTGATCACTGATCTTGTGGAATTTTTTTCAATTCCAATGTCATAGCTTTATGAACAAAGCTTAAAGGAAAAATGGCCTAAAACCCCTACAAACCCTAGATAAGGACTTGATTGGGAAAATAAGGAAGGAGATACATCCTAGTGGAACAAAATAACATGCAAAGTGGTTGGAGGTTTCACAAGAATATTCATATCTTCCCCCCATCAATTTTTTTTTTGACTTATCTATACGGATAGGGTACATAATTTCTCTCTTTAAATGTTTTGTGTATTTTGCAGGTTCTAGGGACTTTCAATAAGAGAAATAAACTTTGTGAGGAATATATATACTTATTATAACTCACTATGGTCATTTAATTTTTTATATAAAATCTTAAGTGTTCCTACTAGCTTAGTCAAAATTAACATAATGAACATGATGGTGAGAAGTGTGAGAACTTCAAGTGGAAGCCTTTTAAGGTGTGTGTGATGACTCTAAATCCATGGATGGTCTTGGAACATGTCATTTAACCCATTTTATTGATTTTCATGGGAAACTAAAACAAAATGTGTAAGGTGTGGGAAAGAGGAGTTTATTTGACTACAAGTAGTGATGGCTCACTTCTAAAAGATTCTAGATGGTTAAGAATGTAACAAATGCATGGAGAAGCATGTATGTAACCCTTCACTCTTAGTCTAATAATTATACCTATCCATATTCATTTTTAGGATGTTCAAATAGGGGTGATGATGAAGGTAGTTTTATTATGCAAAATGAGAAATCCTACACCACATTTCAAGTGTTTCATGACTTGGGGTGACACTTGTGATTCTTGAATTTTCATGATCAATTTTATATTCCCTTATCATGTATATGTAACTCATTTTCTCAACTTTACAAGTGTCCTTGAGACCTTTGGACTTCTATTTTCTCACTTTTATCTTAATTTATATAAGGACTAACCATTTTGGCCTTTGTAAAGGATGATCCACTTGCGTATGGTGAAGCCCTACTCATTTACATACAATAAGATCAATAAAGACTACTAATTTTACCTATTCTATGACTGTTCATAGTGTTTTCACTTAAATTATTAATCTTACATAGTGATGGCTATTGTTTCCTTAGCATTGTTATCTCATTATCACACATATTTTTAGCTTGAAAGCTTCTTCTTGCAGGTCATGTGAAGTTTTATATGAAGTGTCAAATTTGAGTGAGTTAGTCTATTCAAATAGTTCCATTCTAGGTCTCTTATCTAATCCTCCTAGCCTAAACACTCATCACAACCTCATAATGAAATATTGATGTGATAAGATTCATATTAGAGAAGTGTATGCTTAGTTATTATATTGGTCTCATGTGTAACATGAAACTATTTGGTACTCATCAATCAATTTGGTACATCACCTCCTTTAAGATAATTTACTTTCAGTTTTCTCTCCCTTTTCCTTGCAAGCATAGGTGTAGTAGTGATCTAAAAGTGGTACATCAAGGGAGCTAGCCCTATCTATATATTCACCTCATTATTAGGCTACCTACAACATAAATGTGTTTCAATTGTGCCATTTGGACGAGGAGAGCTAGAGCTAAGACATCTCCTTAAAGGGTGAAATTCTAAGTGACAATAGTTTTTGGCATGCTTGGTGGGACTCATTGTCCAAGAAGTTGAAAGATTATTGGTGTTGTCTTTCAACACATCATCCTTTAGAGGCATATATCCAAGCATCAATGGTGACTTTGAAGTTAAATCAACTGGACAAGAAGTCCAAGTTTTCCTTTTGAAGATTTTTGGTAATATTTATTTGTGTTCTTGCTTCCTAATGAAGTTTCATGGCTAATTTTTGTGTTGAGTATTATTTTACACAAGTTGGTAAGGTATATAAAGATTATGGCATTCCATATCACAATTCATATGATTATTCTCAACCTTTTCTTGATCCTTACCAGCTCCAAAATGACCCTTATCAACCTTTTCATGAGTTGTATCAGTCTTATAACCAACCTTCTCAAGATCTTGCTCCTCCTAGTCAACCTAGTCACTTCTCAAATCAATCCATTTCAAATTTCAAGTAAAATATCTTGGGATATGAGAGATAACTGATATATATTAAAATAAAAATTGGGCATGGTCAATATGTTCCTATTTATCTCCTTCATAATGTGAGATATGCATTAGGTCTAGTTAAAAGAGAGTGGGCATCCATTGAGAGAGCAAACTGGTAAAGGCTCATAAGTGAGATGTTAGATGTGAGTGGACTAGTTGCATCCTTATAATATAAGATAATAATTCATGAGGAATAGCCTCACCAAACATATCAGCCCTCATATTCACCTCCCCAATATTTATATCAATTTTACTTGGCCCCTACTCATGAACCCAATCAAGCTTATCAAAGACATCACTTTCCCAATCAGCTAAAAGAGAGAGTTGGAAATATAAACTTGTTTTTTGAATCAAACCTTGATAGGTAGATTGAGTTTTAAAATAATTAAATGCATTATTCCATCTCATCAACAAATTATATATAATTTAATCCCTCATTTCCATCTCCTATTACATCCCCACCTCAATAAGAGACTTATAGATATGAAATCTTAAGTTGGAGATGAGGTGGAGAATCCAAGCCTAAGGAGATACCAATTTTTTGAAAACTTCATCCAATTATAAAATTGAATCAATAATTCAAGAAGATACTAATAATACCAACATCCTAAGTTGGAATAAGGTAGTGGAATCATGAGAAAAGAAAGAGGATAAATTCCTAGATAAAGAGTGTGAAGTTGAGAAAGAGCTTGATCCTATGCAAGCCCCTCCCACCCTTCCTCAATAGACCTCTTGGTTTCCATGTCAGACATATTTTAATATTTATACTCATGAATATTCCTACCATATTCAACAGATACTTTTATAAGATAACCTATCCAAGCAAATTGAAGATTTAGGGTCAAGAATGAAATTATTGAGTCAAAGTGTGATGGAAGGTTTAAAGCCAAAAGAAGATCCTATACCTAAACATACCCCATCTAACCTTCCTAAAGAGAGTGTTAAAGATGAATAAAATTTAAATGAAGTGGTTTTCAAATGGAAGGAATAAAACCAAGCTATTTTATCCCAAGGTCTGCCTCCTCTTCTTTAAGAACTCCCAAAAGGATCCCCTACAATTCATTCTGAAATTGATGTTGAGTTCTATGTTCCACCTCCACCAACTAGTTCATATTGTCCTCACCCTATAACCATTTACCTTGATGGATATATGGTGTGGGAACATAAATAAGAGAATTTGGTTGATAATAATTTATAACTCTTGCTTAAAGAAAATATAGCTCCTTAGCAGCCTCATTGGACTAAGTCACCTGATTACAAAATGCCTAACATTGGCATCACCAAGAAGGAGAAAGAAATTAAGGATATTTTAGTCCATGAGAAGAAAATTTATGTTATAACACTTTTTAGACCTTAATAGGTTCTAAATGTTGAATAAGAGGTGATTTATTGTGTTGAATTTTTTGATTGTGTTGATATTGAAGAATGTTTTTCTTTTGCCAAAGAAGAGGAAATCATCCTTGGTTCTTCCATCACTATCCAATATATCATAGGTGGGAAAGGAAAAGTATATAATAAACCTTTATATGACTTGTTTTAAATAATTTTTGAAGGCTATACTCCTCTTCAATGAGGATATGATCTAGTAAAAAATGGAGAAGGCAACTTTGGCACTCAAGTGAGTATGTAAATAAAAAGAAACTTATAATTTTTTTCCTTTCAAGAAGCATATACATCACATGATGATATGTTTGAAATAATCAAGATGTTTTATCATCCTCTTAATTGGTTTGGAGAAACACATCAGCTTTTTAAGGACAAAGCAAGCTTCTATTGGCCTAAATCTTCCAAAGAACAAGAAACTGCTCCTCTTAAAGCCATGCCTACAAAGAAGATGCAAGTTAATCATGAGATGAAGAGTAGGAAGAAGTATGAGGTATGTATAAAAATTAAATAGGAATACATTTAAATTGGATAACTATTTAATAATGATCTCCCTGAAAGAAAATCAAGTGAAGTGCCAAGGAATAGGTGTGATCTACCAAGCATCCAATCTAAGGAGTAACATGCTTGGCACTATGACTCATCTCATGAAGAAGATTCAAGAGACTTTCCTTTTGATCCTATAACAGAAGTATAATTAATTTATTATTTTTAATATTTTTTTCTTTTCTAATTTAACTAAGTGCTTTGAGCACACATATGTGTCTTGTTAGTGTGTTTGCTTTATTTTATGTGTGTTCTTTATTTTATGTGGTAGAGGTAATTAGTTGTCTTGTCTTGGTCAAAGCCTTGTTTTCAAGTGTCAAGCCACTTCTTATGTTTCATAATTTAGATGACTCCCTAAGCCCATGGATAGGATAAATCCATTGATCTTTAGTATAGAAAGTATACTACCCCTATGAGTCACCAATTTGTTAACCAAATTTGACCCTGCAAGTCAAATTAGGACCCCTAAAGCTAAAAAATTGATCTTTAGGTGTTTATATGAGTCTAATATTTTTTTATAGGGTGTATTACATGTATTTTGATGTGATTTTATGTGTATCTAGCCATGGTCATATTCTTTATGTATTTTAGAGTCATTTTAGGGGTCAATATAGAGCATTAAATGAGTTATACAACCTCCTTAGGAAATTTAAAGGTATAAAATGGTTATGTAACATCCCATGTGTCTTAAAAAGTCTTAATTAACTATTTATAATTGAAAGTGGTAGGTTCTTTAGAAGAAAGAGCAATTTTATTAGAAAAAGGGGAGTTTTATTTAGGTGTACAAACTTATATGGCATCTTACAATTGGTGACACTTCATGAGTGCCATTTTGATCTTACACACACTTATTATAGTGATTAGTTCGATCAAAATCTCCAACAAACTGAAAAAAATGCTTCTCTCTTCTTCTACTAGGCTTGGAAAGTAGAAATGGTCAATAGGTTTGTGCTTAGTATGATCATTAGGGGAAGTTTCAAGAAAATTACTCCTAGGGGTGTCTTCTATAATCAATTATCTTCCATTTGATGTTTGTTTATAAAATAATGGTGTATTGTGCTTTATGAACTATTCTTAAGGAGTTGGCCTATCTATTTTGCTTGCAAATATGTAGACCCTATAGGTTAGCTTTGGTTTGTATAAGTTCATATAATACAACTATTGATATTGATTCTATATGATGTTTAATCTCTCCTCTCATGATTTTCATTCTTATTTTCATGTTTGGAAAATATCTTGTGGGATAATTAGTTCAGCTTGTGAGTTGATGTTCTAGGGGGAATGGTAGTCAAGTTTACCACTTGTAAAAGGTTATATTATCTAAAAGGTATTCATGTGAATAGGATATCATGTTTTCCATGTTTTAATGCCATAAGAACCACCTCCCTTCCATGTTTAGTCTTACAACACCATGCTTTGATCAAAAACCCAGTCTTATCACACTCACAATCAACTTTTTGTATGCTCTCAGTTACAATCATGATGTTTGAGCTCTGATAATTTTATAAAGGAGAAATGGAGACTCTAAAATGTGTTTTTCATGTTATTTTTTCATGAATATTCAGATTTGACACCCCAAGTAGCACAAAAGGATCTTGATGATAGTCAATGATACATCTATACATAGTCAGCCATGAATGAACATACACATGGGCTTACAAAAGGGTCTAGACATTGAAATGGAGTGTGAGAGCTTATTTAAAATTTTGAAACATCTTAATGTTTCATGTAGATATAATATGGATAAATTAATTTACTATTTTAGACAAATTCATTAGTACATGAACCATTTCACATATACTACCTACATACCTTTCAAGGTGCACACATAGGTATATCACAATGATATCAGGCTAGAATGAGAAAGTTAGTGGTGGTTTCAAACCCTTTAAAGTGTGAAGAGGGAATTTGGGATTATTCAGATATTTTTAAAACTCATGATAGGTTAAAAAACACATACATTATCCACACTCCCCTTCATTACCTATACACATCAGAATAACCACCTATAGGTGGTACCACAAAGAGTCAAGGAGCCATTTTGAAGTGTTGCAACAAGTGGTGAAGTCATTATTGGAGTCTTGGAATTGGTTTAGATCATGAAAGACCCATTTTAGGTGTCAATTTTTCACATGGAAGTATAGATAAAATTCTAACATAAGATGATTGTGCTTAGGGATCTAATCCCTAAAAGGTGAAAATAGAGAACCTCACCATTTGGTTGATAACATACAACAAGGTTATAAGTAATTTTGATGCATATATATGATTATGTATTATATTATTAATATAGGATAATGACTCTACAAATTTTACAGGATAGATGATTAGTGGAAATTGCTTTTTGGGAGACCCAAAGTTGTGCTTTTATGCACTAAACACAATCAATATCACCTATAGTTATGAGCCCCAAAGAGAATTTCCACCTCAAGGTTGAAATAAAAGTCATTATTCCATGATAAAATGGTTATAAGTCATATTATATAGCATTCATGATCTAATTATCATCTAAAGAGATTAGAATACTATGTTTTGAGTCTCATTAACACCTATGGTGTCTCATCTGAGATGTTGATATGTAGTTGACTATGGAGTCTTGCAAATGTATATTAGGAGCTTGGTTATGGAAAACTATGAAAATAGAGAGAATTTTTATATAATATTGCTTCCTAATACTTCATATGGTTCCTATGGACTACATGACATAGGTTTAAGTGTAAAATCCACCTACAGGACTGTACATAGTCAACTATAGATGATTGTGAGAGGCAAAGAGAAAAGGGATTAGGTTTCTTGAGGTGGATATATCCCAAGAATGAAATTAGTGAGTAAAAATCATTTATTATGATCATGGAATAATTAAATGGGGGTTATGCATTGTTTCCAAAGTCTCACCCATGCAACTACACTTACAAGTGCCTTATCCAAATAGCTTATATAATCAAGTACGTTGACTAGTCAGACAGGGTACATGATTAAAGGTTTTTATCAAGGGTTGAAATAATAAAGTGATTGGGATGGGTTGTAAAATGGAATTGACATATCATGAAACCCCTAATCAAGGAAGCAGAGCATGAAAACCCTTTTCAAAAGCATCACACAATCCATATGGTTGAACATTGCATACAATTTGTCTCAACAAGAGTCTAGTTTGGTTTTTATAAGAATGGAAGATAAATTACCTGAATAAGGTCTAAATTTTTATGGATAAATAATATCCTCCAATAATCACCATTGTTTGAGAAAATAGTGGAGTTTCCTATGTTTTATCTTAGATAGAGGGCACTCCCTTTATGCATAAACCCTATAGTCTTGGGGATTAAGGATGAAAGGGTGAACTAGAGGTTGATTTGACCTTGAAAGGAGGTTTTTAATGTTTTAAAAAAACTAATACAACATGATAAACTAATCACAAAATGATGAAACTCAATAGGGTGCATTAGATCCTCAAATTTGCAAATAGACCTGTTAGACAAGGTTTAGGCCCAATGCCCAAATGGGAAGTCACTTACACTTCTAGTATTAGATATGAATTATAAAATATTGGAGTATGTTAATAGGGTCATTTAAGATGTGTAAAAGCCTCCAGTTTGTAGATAAATCACAATGAATTCATTTTTGAGCTCAGAGATAACATTAGGCCTATGTAAATGGAAGGAAGAGCTTGAATAAGAAACTTCAAAAGCTCATATCTACTTGAATTATTTGCATGGGGATATAATAAATTTGTAGATGTTAAAAAGAGTCTTGAGCATTGATATTGTGGATTTTTTTTCAATACAATGCCATAGCTTTATGAACAAAGATTAAAGGAAAAAATGACATAAAAGCCCTACAAACCTTGGATAAGGACTCGATTGGGAAAACAAAGAGATGCATCCTAATGGACCAGAATAACATGGAAAGTGGTTAGATGTTTTAGATAAATCTTCATATATTTCCTCCATCAAATTTTGTGTTGATCTATCTGTACGAACATGGTACAAAATTTATCTCTTTAACTATTTTATGTATTGTGTAGGTTCTAGGGAATTTTAAGAAGATAAATAAAATTTGAGAAGAATATAAATACTTAGTATAAATCAACATGTTCATTTAATGCTTTATAAAAAATCATAAGTGTCCCTACTAGCTACTTCATCTTAGCCAGTCAAAATTGGCATAGTGAACATGATGGCAAAAAGTGTGAGAACTTCAAGTGGAAGCCTTTTAAGGTGTAATTGATGCCTCTAATTGATGCCTCTAAGGACATGGATGGTCTTGACACATGTAATTAACCCATTTTTATGTATTTTAATGGGAAAATGGAACCAAATTTGAAGCCAAATGTGCAAGGTGTGGGAAAGAGGAGTTTCTTTGACTATAGGTAGTGATGGCTCACTTCCAGAAGATTCTAGATGAATAGGAATGCAACCAATGTATAGATAAACATGTATAAAACCATTCACTCTCATTAAAATAATTATAACTATACATATTTAATTTTTTTATGTTTAAACATGGGTGAATGATGAATGGAGTTTTATTGTGTAAAATGAGAACTCCTACTATCCATTTCAAGAGTTTCATGACTTGGGGTGACACTTGTGCTTCCTAAATTTACATGATCAGTTTCAAATTCCTTTCTCATGAACATGTAACTCATTTTCTCATCTTTACAAGTGTCCTTGTGACCTTTGGACTTATCTTTTCTCCCTTATCTCTCAAGTTCTATAAGAACTAGCCATTTTGGCCTTTGTAAAGGATGCTCCACCTGAGTATGGTGAATCCCTTCTCATTTACATACCATAAGATCAATAAAGAATAATATTTTTACCTCTTATATGAATACTCATATTGTGTTCACTTGAATGATTGACCTTACTTAGTGATGACTATTATTTCCTTAACATTATTATCTCATTGTCACACCTATTTGCAGCTTGAAAAATTCTTCTTGTAGGTCATGTGAAGTTTTCTATGAAGGGTCAAGGTTTAGTGAATTATTATATTAAAATAATGTCATTCCAGGTCTCTTTTCTAGTCCTCCTAGAATAAACATTAATCACAACCTCATAATGAAATATTAATGTGAGAAGATTCAAATTAGACAAGTGTATGCTTAGTTAGTT
>JARHVA010006947.1:710000-740000 GCA_037957365.1 Torreya grandis
GAGATGTCTTAATATACTAATAATAATTTTATGGATGCTATCAAGAAGTCAACATAAGGCATATTTAGGGAATAACATGTGCTAATAAAGTTTGCACTATGGGTAGACAAAACAATATACAGGAAATCCCTTAAGGATTTACCTTTTCTTATAGTGTATGGGAAACAACATGTCTTATCCATTACTCTTAAAATAGTAATGTAATAGTTCCTGAAAGAGTACATGGGAGAGATGAAAGAATCTAGTCTAGACTCCTTGACATATTCTAGATGAAATATGCAAGAAATAAATCACTGCATAGCTGTAACAAACACCAAGACATTATCAACATATGGTTTGACAAGAGATATAAGATCAAGGCCTTTAAGATTTCAGACCTAACACTCTTATGGGATAAGGTCATGAGAATAAAAGATAGCATGATAAGTTCACTCATTTATTGATTGGACCATATAAAATATCAGATATAAGTTAGGTTATAATGTTTTCTTCTTGAATGACCTCTACGGTAATGACATTATTTATCCACTCAATGGATATTTTTTTTAAAATTATTTCATTGATACTCAAACTAGAGATGTAGATATGGGAGTATAGTAGATTCCCTATTTTATATAATAGATTTCTTGATTTCTAGGTTAATATTTTTTGCTTTTCTAGATTATTGTTTCTTGATTTCTACATTTTTATTTAGGTAGATTAGTTGTTATGATTTATAGATTAATTTTTAAAAATTGTATAATGAACCAACTAATTTTTTATGTTGGAAGTAAAAAATACCTATGAAAAACAAGGGGATAATATAAAAGTAAGCACAATTGGTAATCACAAGGATTTGTTCTAGTAGTGCTTGAATTTACATTATTGAGGTATGTGTTATGGTTGAACTAGGTAAATTTTAGAGTGAGTGAGTTTTCTAGATCTTTAGGATTTACTCTAATATACTCATGAAAATTTTATAAAGACATTCCATTTTCAAAGATCAATTGAAATAGTACATTTTAATACTTGGATGAGACATAATAAACATATGCGCATTGGCAAGGGCATATTGATTAAAATAAATGTTATTATGAGTCCACTCAGCAAATGGTGGTTCCCAACACTTTGTCTATTTATGTTTCTTAAAAAATCATCATGAAAAATTATAAAATATGGGTGATTCAAGTAATATCTATCAATAGTATGGATGCCTAGATGGAAATAAAGTAAGGCTTAGAGTAGAATCATAGGTATCTATGTTAGGACTATGGACACTTGGCTAGTAGCAGAGTAATATCTAAGAACTCCTTAATGTTTGGTTGTAAAATATTAAGTCAAAGTAAAACCTATATTTTTTATCCATGGATTTGTAAGCATATCATAACAAGGGGAAATATATTTCAAAAAATAACACATAAATCCAAAGAATGTAAAGGGTTAATATGTTTCATGGGGAAGTAGGAGTATTTTTAGGGATCATTTTACTTATTATTTTCTTATTAGAGATAAAATTTTGTTATGATACATTATTAATATTTTGGGTTCTCAAATACTCAGTAGCATTTCCCCATAGAGTTACCATTTGTTATGCCCTTACACACACACACACACACACACACACACACACACACACACACACACACATACACACACACACACACACACACACACACACACACACACACACACACACACACACACACACACACACACACCATTTTAAAATTTAAATAAGGACCCAATATTATTTGATTATCCTTATTCAAGGTCATATAAGCCTTAGATACTCATGGCATTGGTTTTAATATGTAAATGGTTAAGGTTGTCTTCAATTTATAAATTTATAGAAGTTTGAATTACAAAAATTAAAGCTTGGACATTGAAACTAATTTATTTTAAACCTTGGGTTTTCATAATTTATTTATGGAATAACAAAGTAATGTGTCATGACCTAGTGTTTTTATTATTTATTAAATGTTTGCATGATTATGGATAAATATTTAAAAATTATTCTTCCATGGGCCCTACCTTTATTATCTAGGATGGGACAAGTGTCAAGATTATGTTACCTTGAGCCCTTTGACATTTAAAAAATATTATAAATATCCAAATTTTATGATCTTTGAGACCTTGAAAAATGGCACTACATCACTCAGAACCAATCATAATTTTGTAAAAGGTCTATAATTTATCTACAGTCAGGTCATCACAAAACATCCACATGGCATAACCATGTTTAATACAAACAAATTTCACTTCAAATAAAATTTTAAGTCTTCAAATTTCTTGAGACCCATGAACATGCCACATGGTGTAAATTATAAAAGATAAAACCATGAAAGTGTTGGAACAATTGTCATTGATGTTAAATGAATTGTAATGGATATGAATGAAAGTGTCAAATAACATTTTTGATGGAAATGTTGATGGATGATAGAAATGTCACCGTAAATGTCAATGGAATTATCAATGAATGATTAAAATTTTAATGAAAATATCAATAGAAATGTCAATGATCACATATTTTGGTAAAGAGGTACCTCTTAGATGGGACATCTCCTTTGTGAAGAGCCTTTGAAGAAAGGATGTTGGAGAAAAATATAAAAAATAATTATTTCTATCATATTCAAGGAGAAGAAGAGGAAGAAGAGAAAGAAGAGGGATAAGAATGAAACTTGATTGTGCCATTATTTTTTGACAAAGTAATAGTGAGAAGGTGGAAACTATTTAAGTGACATTGGTGTCTCAGAAAAAAAAGATCAATGTCCTTCACTAAGTTAGTGTTTGGTAGTGAATTTGGTGCTTTAATTCAAAGAGATCTGTGTCTAGAGATAAGTTAGTGCTTGGTATTGGGGATTGGTGTCTCCAAGTAGGTTGGTGCCTAGAGATTTTTTTTAAAAATAATTACTAATCTTATAGATATACTTGGATAGTAGATCAAAGAAATATTTCAAGTGTGTTTTTTGCCCATCAAGGGTTTTCCATGTAAATTATGTGTTATGAATTTACTTGTTCTTATGTGAATGGTTTGTTTATGAAAGTTTATTAGAAAGAATGTAAATCATTATTACACACTAATTCACCCCCTTCTCAGTGTGGTGTGTGTTCAACAATTGGTATCAGATCAAGGTTCCTTTGAGATTAGTTTAACCACTATAAGGTAGATCCTAGAATCACACATGGCCAATCATTAGGTTCAAGAAGGTTTCTCCACCAACAAGGCTCCATTATTCAATGAGATAAATTACACATTCTAGAGTATAAGGATGAGGACATATCTAATGGCCCTTGGTTTTGACATTTGGACAGCAGTTATGGATGGATACATAATGATATAGACTCCACCAATAAATACAACATGAAATAAAGCTAGTGAAAATATTGAAAAAGTCATGAATTCTATTATGTGTGGTTTATTAGAATCTAAGTTTGTAAAAGTGATGCAATACGAATCGATTAAGGAGACTAGGATAAATTTAAGAACATTTATGAGGGACATAATAAAGTAAAGATGACCAATCTTCAAACTCACAAGAGACAATTTGAAAGTTTGAGGATAAGAGAGGATGAAAACATTATGGCATATCTACTTTGAGTAGATGAAATTATCAACATTATTAGAGGGCTTAGTGGAAAATTTGAAGAATCTATAATCATCAAAAGTTACTAAGGTCTATACCTTTAATATTTGATGCAAAAAAATTTGGGATCAAAGAAATAAAGGATCTAAATAAATTAACAATTGATGAGTTACATGGAATTATCATGACATATGAGATGAGGATGGAAAAAGAAAAATAGTCTAAAATGGAGATAACCTTGAAAGCCTAAAAAAAGGTGAAAAATAAATAAATTGAATAAAACAATGAAACCAGTGATGAACTAGATGAAAAGGAGGATTTATTTTTTAGAAATCTTCAAAAAGGGTCCAAAAAATACCAAGGTGAATTACCCTTCAAATGCTTTAATTATGGTAAGATAGGACATTTTGTTGCCAAGTGTCCTCATAAGGATGATAGTGAAGATGAATAAAAAATTAATGATGAAAGGAAAATAAGGAAAACAAACCTCACTTCAATAAAAAAATTTAAACAAAGTGGGCATAAGAAAATTTCCAATAAGTACAATAAAATCCTTTATTCTAAAAAGGATAGTAGCTCAGCCAAGGAGAGTGATGAATAAATATTAGATAGTGACAAAGAGGAAACCATGTTCATGGAAATATAAACAAAACCTAAATCCTTTATAAGTACAAACACCTTGCAATAAGATGATGATGTCAAAACTGATGGAGTGGTAGATCTTGAAGAAGAGCTAATTTGTGCCTTAGGAGAGATAAAAATGCTAAAGAAAAAGAATTTGAAACAATGTGTTTAAATTCAAAAATATGAAGTGGAAGATATATCATTAAAAATAAAGATGACACATAATATATAATAATTAGACAAGGTTATCAGTGGCTTCAAAAGTCAATTAGAGGAAATGAAAACAATCGAGGAGGCAATAAGAGCCAAATTGAAAACAAATGAGGATGAGTGCAAAATGCATGAATCTAAAATAATTACCTTGAAATTAGAATTGGAGAAGAAAACAAATGAGTTGAATAACATATTGAAATTTGAGAATAGTACTAGAGTGTTGAGTAACATAATAAATAGTCAAAGGTCACCATTCATTAAGTATGGCATTGGCTATGATGAGAACCAAAAGAATACTAGAAAAGGGAAAAGTTCAAAATCTATAGACTTGTCAAAGAAAGTAAATATAGATAATCCAAAAAGATATGTGTATTAATTTAAGAGGTCTATGAATATACAAAGTGAAAATAAGACATAACATGTCAATCTTCCTCATAGAGAAAATAGAGGTAAGAACATCCCTGTTAGAGATCTCAGAAGATCATTTATGTCAAGGTAAAATAATGTGATAAGGCACACAAACTACTTCTATGGTTATTTTTATTCTTGAAATCAATTAGGTCATATAACAATAGAGTGTAATGTACATGCAATAAATGAATATGCACGAAACTATGGAAAAGGAACTTATGGAGATTCTAATAGAAACTATATTTCGTTTGCCCCACTATTTAATTATAATGATAATAATACTATATGTTATAATTGTAAAAACTATAGACATATAGCATGCTTTTGTATATGTGTTTTCATAAAAACCCCTAAACAGAATAAGAAGGTGAATACCCCAGTTATAAATAAAAAGGATTCTACAAAAAATATGGAGAGAGAAGCAAGAGGAAGTTAATCAGAAAAAGGAAAACTTTATGCTTGTTCAAACAAAGTTTCATGCATGAGACGAAGGGAGATAGTGGTATATTTATATTGGGTGTTCAAGCCACATTATAGATGATAAAAAAACATTTCTCACTTTGAAAAAAATGAGTGAATATATAATAAAGTTTGAGGATAATGTTAAGCCTATGATTATTATAAAAAGTACCCTCAACATTGATAATGGAAAGAAAAAAAATAAAAATGTTTTGTATATTTAAAGGTTGAAGCATAACCTATTGAGTGCCAACCATATGTGTGTTCAAGAACACACAGTCACATTTAATGCTCAAGGCTACAAGATCAAGAGAGTAGACATAGGAAAAATGGTTATAGGTGAAAACATAATATCAAATAATTTGTACATACTCAGTGAAGTAAAAGGAGAGGAATGCTACATGATTCAAGTTGATGAAAGATAATTATCGCATAAAAGAATGGGTTATGTGAATTTTGACAATTTAGTGAAATTAGCACTAATAATTCCATAAGAGATGTGCCAAAAATCACAAAACCTTCAAACACTATTTGTAAACAATATTATCATGGGAAGTAAACATGAGCAAGTTTTAGATAAAAAGAGTACTTGATAACCAATCCATTGGAATTGATCCATATAGATCTATGTGGACCCATAAGAATGAAAATAATACAAGGTGTTAGTTATTTTATGTTTCTTATTGATTATTATTTTAGAATGGCATGGGTTTCCTTTCTAAAAGAGAAATATGAGGCATTTAAAAAGTTTAAATATTTTAAAGCTTTATTTGAAAATGAAATGGATCTAAATATCAAATGCCGAAGGTTAGATCGAGGGGGTGAGTTCCTCTCAAATTAATTCAATGAATTCTATGAAGATCATGGAATAAAGAGACATTTATCAACTACTAGGACTACACAATAAAATGGAGTTGTAGAGAAAAATAATCAAACTATGAAATAAATGGCAAAAACAATGCTAAACAAATCCAAGCTTTTAGATAGATATTGGAGAGAGGTTGTCAAAAACATAGTTTACATCTTGAACAAAGGAAAAATTAGGTTAAATAATAGTAAAACACCCTATGAGCTATGAAAGGGTACACCAACATCGATCAAATGCTTTAAAGTGTTCATAAGCAAATTAAACATCAAAAGAGATAATGAATACTTGGGGAAGTTTGAATCAAGATCCAATCAAGGTATTTTTATTGGTTATTACTCAAATATTAAGCCTATATATATGCTATAATCAAATATTATATATAATTGTAGAGAGTGCTAGTGTTATAATAGATGAAACTAGGCTTAAAAAAGTGAGTGTAGCAACTAATATTCATTCAAAAAAATCAAAATTCAAGAAAGAAGTAGTAGAAGATAGTCAAGAAGAAGTAACAAAAGATATAAGGGAACCATCTATATTTGTGCAAAAAAATCATGCAAAAAATCAAATAATCAGTGATATTGATGCTGGAGTGTAAACTAGGATAAGGTTAATGAATACATCAAAAAATGTAAACTTATCTCTATTGTCAAAGATAGAAACAAAAATATTTTCAGAAGCCACCAATGATAAGCATTGGATCAATGCCATGGAAGAATAATTGAAAAAAATAGAAAATAATGAAACTTGGGAATTTGTTCTTAGACCAAAGGACAAGAATATAATTATAACTAAATGTGTCTTTAGGAATAGACTGAATGAATATGCCAAGGTAACAAGGAACAAGGAAAGACTAGTCTATAAAGGATATGCTCAAGTAGAAGGTGTTGACTTTCAGGAGACTTTTGAACCTGTGTTAGTATTATAATCCATAAGACTATTGTATTATTAACATATGATAGATTCAAAAATTTCAAGGTCTATTAGATGGATGTGATGTTTGCATTTCTCAATGGGAACCTTGAAGAATATATTTACATAGAGCAACTGAAAGATTTCTCTTTATTAGGGAAAAATGACTGTGTGTATGCTAAATAAAGAATTATATGGACTAAATCAATCCCCTAGAGCCTGGTATGCTAGGATTAATATATACTTTCTTGATCAAGGTTTCAAGAGAGGAGTGGCTAATAGTAACCTATACATCAAGACTAAAGGTGTGAACTAGTTAATCATGGTAGTGTATGTTGATGACATTATTTTTGGTGGAGACAATGATAATATGTCTCAAGAATTTTAAATGTCTATATTAGGAGAGTTATCATTTTTTCTTTAGTTGAAAATTACTAATTCAAGTAAAGGAATCTTCATCTCTTAGACTAAATACATTAAGGAAATGTTGAAGAAATTCAATATGGATGATTATAAATCAGTAATCAATCCAATGGTAATAGGGTGTAAGTTGAGAAAAGATGATGAGTCAACATACTTCAATCAAAAATTGTATACATCAATGATTAAAAGTCTATTGTATACTACTACATCAAGACCAAGTATCATGTAGGTAGTAGGTATAGTGGTAGATTTCAAGAAACACCAAAATAAACACACTTGTAAGCAGTCAAAAAGATATTAAAATATCTCAAAGTCACTATGGGTCTTGGTTTATTGTACCCAAGAGGAAAGGACTTCACTTTGATATCTTATATTGATACAAATTGGGTAGGAAACATTAATGATATAAAGAGCACAACTGGAGGTGAATTCTTTCTTAGAAAGAGTCTTGTGTCATGTTTGAGTAAGAAACATCCCTCAGTTTCCTTATCCATAGCTAAATCTGAGTACATATTTATAACATCATGTTGTACATAGGTCCTTTAGATGAAACAAACCTTGAATGATTTTATAATTGAGTATGTCTATCCAATTTATATTTTCTTTGATAATACAAGTACAATAAACATATCCAAGAATTTAGTTATGCATTCAATAACTAAGCATATTCCCATCAAGTATCATTTTATAAGAGAGAAGGTTGTTGATTAGAAGGTAACATTAGAGTATGTCTCTATAAAGGATAAAGTTATAGACATTTTCACAAAGGCTCTACCAAAATAACTTATTGAGTTTCTAAAGAAATAATTCAGAGTGATCCATTATTTACTCAGTCACTAAATCTGTCATAAGGAGCATGAGTTAAGGGGGAGCTAATCATTACATTATTTAGCCCCATATATATTTTGGTGAAATACATTGTAATTATTTTGAACATTCCTTTACCATTAATTTCAGAGGGGGAAATTTAAAGATAGGGGGAACAAAGGAGGAGAACCACAGCAAAGGGAAGTTCATATACTAATTCATGGGGATTTCCATTAACGATAAAGGGGGAGATTGTTGGAATAATTTTCATTGATGTCAAAGGAATTATAACAAATATGAATGGAAGTGTCAAAAATAATTATCAATGGAAATGCCAATGAATGATGGAAATGTCAATGGAAATATAGATAAAAATGTTGATATAATTATCAACAGATGATAGAAATGTCAACGTAAATATTGGTCACATCTTTTAGTGAAGAGGTGCCTCTTGGATGGAACACCTCCTTTGTGAAGTGCCTTTGAAGGCTATATAAGGTGAAATGATGTTAGATAAAAATATAAATAATTATTTCTATCATATACAAGGAGAAGAAGAGGAAGAAGAGAGAGAAGAGAGAAAAGAGTGAAACTTGATTGTGCCATCATTTGTTGACAAACAATAGTGATAAGGTATAAATTGTTTAAGTGAGATTAGTGTCTCAGAACTGAAATATTGGTTTCTTTTGCTAAGTTGGTGTTTGATAGTGAAATTGGTGCTTTAATTGAAAGAGATCAATGTCTATTGATAAGTTGGTGCTTGGTATTGGGGATTGGTATCTTCAAGTAGGTTTGTGCGTATAAAACTTTTGTAAAAAGAATTATTAATCTTATGGCTAGATTTGGAAAGTATATCCAAGAAACCTTTCAAGTGTGATTTTTCCCCACTAAGGGTTTTCCACATAAATTATGTGTTGTGAATTTAATTATTCTTATGTGAATGGTTTCTTTATAAAAGTTTATGATAAAGAAAGAAAATTATTATTGCACACTAATTCACCTCCCCTTTAGTATGGTGTGTCCTCAATAAAAAGTTTAAATCAAATTTAATCGTCTAATGGTCTCGAGGTTATAAATTTTAGAGATCTTAACAAGTGGCATAATTTTTCTAACCCATAACCTTAAAGGTTTAAACAAAGTCTAATGGCTCTAAGGCCTTATGGTCTCATGGCACTAAGGTTTTGAGATTTGAGAGTTTAATAGTTAACACAATTTCATCAACTTGAAACCATGGAAGTTTAATTCCAAATTAATAGCTTAATGATTCTGTGACTTCAAGGCCCTGAGTCTCTGTAGTGCTGATATCACACTATATGGAAATATTATGTTACCCAGAGCCTTCCTAGTGACACACACATTTCAAAAGTCAAAAAAACTGAGGTACCAAGCCTCTAAATTCCCTCAATCCCAAAATCAATCCATGTGACTTAATTATGTTAACAAGACTGCATCAAGTGATGGCTAATCTAGAGGTAATGATTTTTATTGATTTGATACATGATTTTTTTCAATAGTACTTATTTTGGGGACTATTTACACATAAAAAATTTGAATACTATAATTGCATACATTTTTAGATGTGTGTTTGAGAGATACATCAAGATCCTAGTGCCTGAAGTAGCCTATAACCAAGTCTTGTCCAATGAATGGCTCAAACACAATACTTAAAAGGGAAACTAAAACAATGGATAGTAAATGGCTAGATATTGAACCCAAAGGGGGTATTACTTATGACATCATCATCAAATTTAGTCCTGGTATAAGAATAGCCATGGCCATTTTGAATAGATTATATAAAAATTTTAGCATTACCTATGTATAGGTAGAATGTGTCTCATTGTAAAAAAAACCTTCTCACTTATGATAAAATTATTGCCTTAGGAGAGATCATCAGTGTTAGACTTAAATCCAAAATATACAAACATGAATAAATACCTGTAGATAATTTTTTTATATAATGTCATATCTATTGGATGCAATCCTTGGGACGGTCCATAGAGCCAAAGATGAATTATGGAAACAATCTAAAGAATTTATGGATAATAGAATCTTCAAAGACTATTATTTTATGTTTGCCTAAAAATATAAAAATGAAATCACAAGGATTTGTGAGGAAATCTATCCTTAGGTTTATCAAGTCATTCATAGCACTTTACCTATAATATCTAATAATTTGAAAAGAAACATTACCAAGATTGGGTATTATTAGTGCTATCTAGATTGTACCATAATCTAAAATGTAGGAACAAGTTCACCCCATCTATTTTTACCACACCATGTTATAGATAAGATTACAGAGTAAGAGGTGGCATGATAACTATAAAATACTATATATAAAGAACTTGCCATCAAACATTAGCCTATTATTAAAAAACCATTGAGTATTAGATAAATTAAATTTGTGGTGAGTGAATTCAACCTGGCTATAAAAAATAGATCCTATTATAATTTATAGGTGGTCCAATTTAGGGAATGGGAACCTAAAGGAAAGGTCAAGCATTATCTTCAATACCTTAATAATAATAAGGGTGTGACCATTACACATGGTCACTAAGAATATGAGAATGATTTTATTTTCATGAACACATCAGATGAATTAAAAGTGCAGACACGTATGAAGAACAATCAAATTTCCATGATAGTTACCTAGGCCATTCAGTATGACCTGAACATTACCAAGGAATAAGCAAACAAAATGGAGAGTTAGGAAGAACAAGTTTGGAGTATCAGTAGCCTCGAACACAGCCTTAGGAATCAGTAGGACAAGACCATCCTATCTCCTCTATAGGAGAATAAATTAATCTATAAGAGGGAGAATCCAATAGTCAAAAGGAGGAAACCTCCAACTCAAAAAGGAAATTCTCATAGGTCTCCCTAATCCCCATCTGGCCTCTAAACATCCAAATAGTAACACCATTTTGACCACAACCACTATAGTAGAGAGGAATACACCTCCTTAAGATAAGCAAAAGATCACATTCTTTGTGGCACCTATTCCTCTAATTACAAGACCTACATAAGTTAGTCTCCCATAGTTTCTATAAGATTCCTTATCATCTCTCCTTTCCACTCCATCCACTTGAGAACCTCAACAAAGTCCATATCCATTCATTCCTCCCTCCACCACCATTGTTTCACTTTCCATTCCTTCATCACTATCTCTAGTGGTATTCCCTAATATTATGGTTACTTCATTTATTTCATCATCTCCCTCACTTTTCATTCCCCTGAAGTAACCTATTAGATGAAATCTAGATTTCTCCATACCTCCTTAAAAGTTTGATAATTGGATGAAAGACCACCATTAGGATTTACAACTCTTGGAGGATCCTTTAAAAAGGAATCAAAAGAAGAGGAACATGGAAATGTAATATCTTTAGTGGACTATGATACAAATGAGGAGGAAGGAAATGCATAAATAATGATAGGACCAAAACCAAAATAAAATGAGGAGGGGGGCCTAAAATAAACAAATGAGGAAGCAAATTAGAAAAGGCTAAAGCAATGAGCCTAGGAAGTTTACAGGAAGAAATAACTCTAGCTGGAGTATTAAGTCAACAATCCTCACTGATGAGTAAAAAAATGTTAATAAGGTAGTTTATTCCATTTATTCTTATGTTACTATTGTATATACTTTGGCTATAGATTTACCTTTGAATATTTCAAGACCACTCTTTTCTAGTTTAATCGATTCTTTCAAAATCCAAGCTAATAATGACTCTAAAGAAAAAATTCTATTTTGATAATTTGGTTTCAATTTCAATTTTTAATTCTAAAGGGCCACCATTTGCCCCTGAATCTTCATCTAAATTAGACCCACCCTTACCACAATTCAAACCTACATAGTTAGCCACCATGACAGTTGTAAAAACCCCAGGCTTAACTAAATATTTGGTTGAAGTCACTCCACAGACGGAAGCCTCACCATGGAAGAGAATTGTTTATCCATATCTCCAATTCCTAATTCAAATAAGTTTTTTGTTATCACCTCTAGTAATAACTTTCCCTCCCATGATCACTCCAACCTCTACATTTGAAGACCCAAGTTAGCCAAAAGAATAAGGGTAACTTATTATTACCCACTAAGTTAAAGAGATGCAAGGCTGAAGGGATGAGATAAAAGTTAGTTATCATATAATTACATATAGTCTCCACTCATTTTGGTATGTAGAGTGACAACATTCATAGGGTGAAGAATAGGAAGGAGGTGAACATAAATACAAGAGAGGAGATAGAGTTTGAACAAAGGAAAAACCTATTTTCCTTAGCCAAAAATGCCCAAAAGAATCCAACTGACCCAATAGAGTATACATAGGATTTCTATTCTTTTATGAATTCAGCTCAAAAATCAATGAAAGAAATATAAAATATTAAATAGGAAGACAAGAGAAGTTACTATAGAGATAAAATATACATGCCTATCAAGAAATTATAGAAAGTGTATAGAGAGCATCTAGAAGGCTGTATAATATTATGAATAATATTCAATTATCTAGAGGAAAAAACCAATCTAATAGAATAAAGGTGATTAAAACTTGGCAGAAACTAAAATAATATGAGAAAATACTTAAATTTTTATTTTAGTGTTCAATAATCAACACATTTAATTATCTAAACATGATGTCCAACCAAGATGTTGCATATGCCCTTAGTTATGTAATTATAAAAAGTGATATTACTATTAAATTGAATCTTAGATGAAGGCTTCAAGCCATGAAAATGAGACCTTATAATTTTTTAAATATATGAGGTTCACTTATGTGATAACCTCTATTATAAAGTTAGTCAGTAGGCCCAATTTTAAGACACTCCTTAAAGTAGTTACTGATATCTTAAAGGTGTAAGTTGAGGGAAATATATACAAGACCAATGATGAGATCATGTAGTCAATACATTTTTCAAAGGATAGAGTGACAAAGGTTGAATCCATTGGAGTAGAGATTAATAACTCGAAGGTAGAACATAGAAGATTGATGGTTAAAGCCATCAAAATATTCAAACATGCCCTGCTAAATTTTGATATTATTAATAAAGAGTTTGTAACAATACATGTAGTATTTGAAAAACCTAGAGCCATAAAGGGAACATCTGAGTCATCAATAGGCACACAATCAACTAAAAGTGACTCCATGTCAACATAAATCCCCAAATTTTATGAATATATAGTCATGCATACTCCAACATGACAAATTTTGATTCTCCAAGCAACTACATCATCTATTTCTATTTCTATAGTTGTCACTCAACCATATTCATCTACTAATGGTACCACATCAACACCACTCTATATATAAATATTTATTTGTGTGTTTCATTTAATTTGTAAATTTTGGTTTCTAATTTATTTAACATATATGTATTATATTTTAGATGATAAATTTTATTTTGGGTGAACACGTTTTTACATGCATGCTCTACATGATTTTGATACACAGTCTTATTTTTAGAGACAAAAGTTTATACTTCATTTGGAGGATGAGACAACCCCTCCTATATATATATATATATATATATATATATATATATATATATATATATATATATATATATATATATATATATATATATATATATATATATATATATATATATATATATATATATATATAGGAGGGGTTGTCTCATCCTTGAAATGAAGTATAAATTGTCTCTAAAAATACGACTGTGTATCAAAATCATGTAGAGCATGCATGTAAAAAAGTGTTCATATATATATATATATATACATATATATATATATGTGTGTGTGTGTGTGTGTGTGTGTGTGTGTGTGTGTGTGTGAGAGAGAGAGAGAGAGAGAGAGAGAGAGAGAGAGAGAGAGAGAGAGAGAGAGAGAGAGAGAGAGAGAGAGAAATTCTACACATTGTTAAGCAACTGATCTTGATGTTTAAATTTGGTTCTTCTACAAACTTGTGAATCCCTTAAAATGTTTTATCATTATAGTATTTTAGTCTCTTAGTTTTTCATGAATATTATTTTAAATATAGTTATTCATATTATGTTTTTGTTAATTTGAATGCCTTTTATGTATTAATCATAATCTCCCTTTGTAGATGTGAAATTGCAATCTCACATCGATAACAACCTTTAGTTATTTATGCTAAAGTTTACTATATTATTGATTCCTTATACTCTTAAATATGTTTTATTATTAGTGTGATTATAGTAGATTATAATAGACTTTGGTTCTTGATTGCTTATCCAACCCCTAGTTCAAAACCCAACTTAGAAAAGTTTCATCTTGTTTGGTCCATAGGCCTTGTTTTCTACCATACCTTTCAATCTTTTTTTAAGTTTCTTTTGGTCAAACCCCCTTTAGGTTAGATCCATCACCAATCTATCCATCTCAATTAGATAAATATTCACCTATATCTAAACCATATAAATGATTAAAAAAATGAATCTTCTCACTACTACTCCACTAATAGGTTGTTTATAAAACCTAATACCATGAAACTCATGCCTTGGAGTGAATCATTTTCATGGATATTATAAATTTAGAGCCTACCTCATAAGGTTCCATAGTGTGCATAAAACCCACATCAATACACATTATATATTTTAAAATTTAAAAAGGCGTGATATTGATTCATCCACACATATATACTATAATACAATTTACAAATTCAAAGGCAAATGATTTTTATTTCAATTCTATTCTATTTGTGTTGAGGCCATGATGGGGTCATGAATAATATTAATTCTATTTTGATCATGATAGAATATAAATCTATTTATAGTAGTGTGATTTGTCCTATTATAGTTAATTTACATTTGAATCAAATGACACTTAATGGTATTGGTATTACTTATAGTAAACCCATTTTGTTATGAGTGATAAACCTTCAAGTATAGTAAAAATTAATAGCCTAGGAATCAATTATATTGAATCCATAATGGTTCTAAATTTTTTGTATTAGTTCATTGGGTACTTTTCCATATTCATGAGATTTTGAGCATGCATATTTCCAAATCAATAGATAGATGAGTTATTCAAAACTTGGGAATTGATCACTCTCAATTTACCAATGGTTCAGCATGAAAACCATATCTTAAATTTATTCAACAAAGGGGAAAATTTATCCAATGCTTTATTGTGATTTTATAGGTTACAGGGAAATATGATTTCATCTCTTTATATATGTACTCCTTCCTTGCTCTCTTTTCAATTAGTAAAAATTCAAAGTTTAGCTTTTTCAAAGTTAAAATATGGACTAATGATTACTTCATGTTTTATTTTAGGGTTTTATATATGAGTGACCTACACAAATGGATTATCCTATCAAATACAAAGTATGTTGTACATACTCAACTTCATTTATTTCACTTTTACTATAGCAATTTCATTACTATAATAAAGGTGATGGAAAATGTGGAAACCTAAATCAAGTCAAAGTTACATGAAAATGTTAATTCTTTTCATATCCTAAAACACTTGGATTTCATCTAAAAACATAATTCTTATTCATATTCACTTCAATCCATTTATTACTATGTCTACTTAAAAATTTGTTTTCTATCACTTATACACAAAAATTTCCAACTTGATACTAAATCCTCTTTTATATCACTCTTACACTACTACCAATCTTAGGAGATATATCCCTAATTATATAGGTCATGTCCACCATATGAAGATAGGTCCACTACCTTGGACTTATCCACTTAGAAAAGCCTTGTCACCATGATAAATAATGGCTAGTTTCCAAATTTGAAATATTATTTTGTGTCAGCCCACCTATTTTTCAATGTATGCTAGAGGAAATTATTTAAAGGTTTCATTATAAATACAAATCAAATTCCATTCATTATCCCTTACTTGACACTATATATTGAGAACTTAAACATTATTATTTATTAAAAAAATCTACCCCATTCTTTCCAAATTCAAAATCATTTACAAAGAGAAATCATAAGTCAAATCTAAGGCATCTCAAAGAAATTCAACATTTATCATTTTAAAATATCAAATACATACTTATAGTTTCATAAACATAGTCATGGAGCACAACTACAAAATCACTCTAGGTGGGAGAATCATGTGTGGATTGATTCCCTCTTCAGATATGTAGGCAATGCTTAATCATTATGTAGGTTATTAGGGTCAACTTATCCCATTACACACCCTCTTTGTTTTTACAAGTTTAAAGTTATCATAGAGACCCATAGGGTTTCTAAAGAGAAGATAATGAAAAAAAAAATCCCTATGTAACACAAACAAAATCAAAACAACTCATACCAGTAAATAGACACATTTATAAGGTGGAATAGTGACTATTTTATCATAGTCAATATGGACAAGTCCATAATCAAAGGATAAGACTGACATGCACTTGTGTTTAGGAAGCATGATCTTTACCACAAAAATCTTTAGATTCTATTCCAATTTATAAGCAATCATAATCATGTTTTTTTTAAAAAAAATTTCCACTTCAGATATAATAAATAGTCAACTGGGAACCATATCTAGGCTAATTTAATTTATTACTCATGTTTTCCAAAAATAACATGTTTCCATGTTTATTAAGTTGTAATCAAAATTTTTAATAACTACATATCTTTATCATTATGATCTTTAAATTTTTTATACCTATTAAACAACATTAAAACATGTCAAATAAAAAATAGGGTAAAACAAGTTCATAGTAAAATAATGCATGATTTTTTTAATGTTAGTATGTCTCCTAAATAATCCTTATGAAATTTGGTGTGAGGAATTATTTTTATAAAAATAATATGAATTAGGCTTTAGACTACAACCTTAGCATATCCTTGGAAGGTCTAACTAGGATCACTACTATTAATGGTTGTGTTTCTAGTTGATCATGTAACCCATGAGATAAAATTTGTTAAGTTTGTTACCCACATATAAGAGTAAGGTATTTTAAAAAATAATAATAATAAGAGGAAATTAATTTAGGTATCCTTAAAAAATAAGTATCATTAAGCACATATATGTGACATAGATGAAATATTTTGGTGTCAATTACAAGGAAAATTATTTGATTATTTGAAAAAATTTAATACTATTTTTTCAACCATGTGGAAGTGAAAAAATTGAATGGAATGAAGATAAATTGGAAACATAGATAACATTGGATATGGAATGGAATTAAAAAGTTTATAATAAGATAAAGACTACTATGGATAGGTAGGTTTTAAAAATTATTATTTTTGAATACATAGATTTTGATATTGCATATGATTTATTCATTAGAGGTATAAAAGGTTATTTTTTAAAAAAACCCAATTATTGTTAACAAGTTGGTGTGAAAAATGCAATGTTACCAATCCCAACCAAGTTGTATTAGTCCACTCGGGTAGGATGAGGATGTGAAGTCATGAGAATTGGATGATGGGTAGCTGAATAATCATGGCTAGACAACAAAATATTTTTTCTATAGGGCTTGATTAGGAGAAAATAATCAATGAGATATAGTGAGAAAAAATGAAATATAAATGATGAGACAAGAATATTGAACAAAACCTTCAAGAAGAAATAATACTAATGAAAGATGTTGGTAGAGATAAATAAACTTGGAAGGAATAATAAAAAAGAACAACACTATTAGTAGGGAATCTTGAAATGGTTGTATAGGAGGAAATGAGTATACTAGGAGTAAAATAAGAGGAGAGATGAGGAAAAGAAGAGATTTTAAAATCAAAAGGTGACCAAGTAATTGAGAAAACCAAAGTGGATAGAAGTAATGATATTTTTAAGAGATAGCTAAATATTTAGGAAATTTAGAACATAGTTGACAATGAGGAAGATAATAATGATAAATAATAGTTTGATACTGATTCAAACTAATAAAATGGTGTATTATAATATCCATCCATGGAAGACACAACCCCCACACCTTTATATATCCTTAGAAGTAAAATCCAGGTAAGACAAGAATTATGTGATAATTTTTTATACTTGATACCAAGGAGTGAGTAGTGGGATGAGGTGATATGATAAGGAAGACACATAATAATAAATAAGAAATAATACTTTGATAACATCTTAAAAACATTAGATATCATGGAGAGAAAATTTGGTAAATAGTGTGTGAGTAAACTGAGAATAGCTATGATGGCATATTGAATATATGTGTTTGTCACTTTATAGTCATATTATGAGTCCATAGACATAAATATATATATGATGTCTTGTGATATTAAATGGTAGTTAAAAATACTAAAGTAATAATAAAAACATCATTGTAAACTGATTGGTTCCTCAATGAGTAGAGCTCTAAAACAACTTAATTATGGCACAAGTGAAGAAGAAGTTACAATAATAATTTAAAATACATTGATTTACATGTCAACCATGCATGACCTAAATGAGATAGACCAAATGAGCTAAAAAATTGATGAAAAATACAAGGCTATGTGGTTCATAGAAGTATTGCATACAATAATTCAATTTGTTATTGCACAAACATAATTTATACATAAGGTTGAGGTTGGCTTTTTCTCATTATGAGAAGATAAAATTAAATATTGTACATAAAATTTAGTTATGAACATAAAAATATAAGATATTTTATATGTCCTTCTATGAATAATAGATGAAATCCAAGAGAATATGAAGCAAACATTTGGATTTATTTTTACCCTAATTTGGTTTTAGAAACCCTAATAGGATAAAAACTAGGAGAATAATTTATATTTTAAATGATGACATTAAATCATACATGTGAATGTAAAACACTAAATTGATTACAATAATTTGATAGGTGGCATATTTTAAATATAGTAATTACAATACATGGATGTGTACTTAGATTTTTTATTTGACATTTTGATTGTGACTATATTCTGGGAGTGAAAAATAAACTAAAGAAAGTTTATAATTCATTTAGTTCAAGAAATGTGTTTCTATCTATACAAGGTTAGTTATATTAGATTTGGGTTAGTATCAATTATCAATAATGCCCTAAGTGATTGGTAGTGACCTATGCCAAAAAATATATTTGTATTAAATTCTATACCCTAATGATGTGCACAACTCCAAAAACCAATCTCCTTCACCTTAAAACCCTGGGTGTCTTTATTAGGGATAAAAACCTATTAAAAATGAGAAAGTGTAATGGGTTTAGCCAACCCCAATCACCCAAATTTGATGATTAACTGATGTATATATATTTGATATTCTAAAGATGGAAATCAAGACACACATAGTTCTCTCACCTAGTGTGATTATGAGATTGTGTTTCTTGTTTATATGTATAAAGCTAATTATTTGGATTTTACATGTGATAATGTCTGATTTGATTTTTTTTTAGTATGATTTAGACTTTTATTATGACTAATCCTCGTGATATATTCATAATTTTAGAGGAATAGGGCATTTTTTCTCAATGTGCAATAGTGTATAGATGTGTACCATATAAGTTATAAGTATAATATTTATTTAGACCTTGATTTGTATATGAACCAAATTGGGTAACTTATCATGCCATAGACATGCTAGGCTTATGGTCCAGCCCTAAGGAATGATTTTATTTTAAAAATTAATCATTTCTAAGAGAGGGTCAGTACTAACTAGATTAGGTCAGTATTAACTAACATTATTGACTGAACCTAACATTTCCAACCCATGTATAGGCAGACTAAAATTAACATTTAGACATGTTTTTGTAGGATAATATGTCGATTCAAAACATCTAGTTAAGTTCTTGTAGGTGCGTAAAGCATAGTGGAACTATCAAACTCATAAGGTATCATGGAGGTGTCAGATAATGGTGAGTTAAGACCATGTTTGTTTTCTTAAGTCATGTGTGGTAAATATATGTCAAGATTATTATTTTAAAGTATATAATACCATATTTTAGTAACTAAAATTTTCCTATTTTAATCTAGTAATATAATTACTAGAGTAAAAGTAAAATATGCACTTGAGTGTGTAAAAAACACTTTGTCTTTGGTATGAAAATTTAATCATGAAAGTCACTCAATATCAAAACCTGTAACAAGCATGTAGTAACCAATGTCCATAGATTGAATTTTTTAAATTTGAATTTGAATTTTGAAAATTTAAAAGAAACAAAAGAGTACACCTGTGTGCTGGTGAAAACCATGTTACCTTTGTAGCTTGTTGGATATGATGATCCTTTGTTTAATCACATGGATATTTAGAATGATTAATCCCAAAATTTGTGTAACTATGTATGCCCTTAGGTTAGGAAGATAACGTGTCCCAAATATCATAAATATGTGTAAAATTACTTAAAGTACTGACCTAATTAACTATGTAGGAAAGAAATAGGGAACAATATGATGGGTTCACTAAAATTGGAAATGAATAAACCACTATAAATGGCTTAGAAATTCAATTGTATAGTTTATCTCTTGTTTTCTTAATTTTTCCTCGTGTAAAATAAAAATGAATGATTGAAAGGGAATGGACAATGTTTATTTCCTCATCATTACTACAAGTTTAATTGTATAATTTCTCTCAAGTTCACTCAATGTAGAATAAAATGCATGATCAAAAGAGAATGAGTAATGTTCATGCCCCCATCATAACTACTAGTGTAATTGTATAATTTCTCTCAAGTTCACTCAATGTAGAATAAAATGCATGATCAAAAGAGAATGAGCAATGTTCATACCCCCATCATGACCTAAGATTTGATAAATGTGAAGTGGAATGAAAAACATTTGACACACAAATGTAAACTATGATTTTATATAAGTGGATAGATCAATATCATCCTCATGAATTTGAAAGTGTGTAAATGTGCATGAACTAATATCATGCCCCCTAAATCTATACCAATTATTATAGAATGGTATGCTTCTAAAAGATAAATTTGAGAACCTCTATCTTGAATGTATGGGTATATGAAAACCTATAATTGATTTTCTTATTAGTTATGTACATATGCCCATGAATATGCACCCAAGTGTGTATTAATATATATTCAAGATTCTATAAAGTGAGTGCATATGCATGGTATATTCCCCAATAAGCTATAATAATTTACCAATATATATCATGTAAATGAACCATATAATATTTTAACCATTCTAAATCTTTTAAATCATTAGTCTACTCTAATTTTTTTCATGAAGGATTATGTGTTGATGACAATCTTAATGTAATACACCATTTTGAGAAGATGCACATGTCATGTAAGGCATCTCAAAATAAGAGTTAGCTATATCATGTCATGAATAAATATAAAATCATGTGATCATGTGGAGAGTATGTCATCATAGTAATGCTTATTTAAATCAATGCATGCATGTAACATATGTAATGTGTATCATATAAGTGTCATGTCTAGATATATTTCTCAGTGAAGAACATATTAGTAACCATTACCGAAGGATATGTGAATAACTATATGTAGTACAAGTGCATAATATGGACCATAACACAAATTAATATAAGAAAACTCAACAAGTGCACATCAATAAGCTCAAGATTTAGTTTCACACATAAGGCCAAAGGCTACACAAAATGGACATGAAGATGTTGCAACAAACAAATCCAAGGGTCATAAATAGGGGACCTAAAGTTGTCGAAAATAAGGGACATAAAAATGTCACATAAAATAAGGCCAAGGGGCATACACAGGGGACATAAATATGTCATAGACAAGGCTAAGGAGACATACAAAATAGACAACCATAAACTAGCCTATGAGGCAAGAGAGTAATAACATCAATGAATCATAGAACAAGTAAATATTAGTCTACATCATTCATATATATCAAAGTCACATCATATTATATAACATATCCATGTAGTAATATTTAAGATATGAGTAGCTAATGTGACATGTTTAAGCAATCTAGATAACTCTACATGGTAGAAAGTTATAGAAAGATAAAACCTATAATAGTGAAGTTTATGGATTAATATGCCCCCAGTATTGACATGGTCATTATGTAGAGGAAAGTCCAACATTTATATGTCCATGTGTAACCTGTATGTCCTAAATCAAATTAATAGATTGTGAAATTCATGTGTATATGAAAATAATATTCCATCTACAAAATAAGTGATAAATAAAATAGGTAAATAGTGTAACCTAGTAATCATGTCATGTTGATACCCTTTTATTTATTTTTAAAAATATTTTGAATGTTATTATATGTCTATGTGTAATATTCATTTAAATATTTAATATTTGAAAAGTGTTAACTAATTGTCCCATCAATTAGAGGACCATGGGGAGTGCCTATATCAAATAGTGTGAGTATCCTCTATTATTGATGAAAGGTACCTAATGCGGGCATGTCTAAATTTGATAAGTAATTATGTGTTATAAGGGAATTGTCATGATCACTTCTCATAGAATCATGTGTGTGATGGGTAACTCTAGATCGTCAAGACTTTGTGTGGTCAATTTTATAGTGGGAGAATATCTCACAACCAATGTCTATTGTGTAAAATGCTCAAATGTCTATGGTACTAGTTGATCATGTGATATAGGAGATGATGGACTATGTGAGCCTTAAGTAACCCTTTGATGTGATGGATGCTAAATATATAGCTATCTAGTGACCTAACTTATTTCATCTAAGCTAGGTGTATATAAACATCCTACAGATGTATAAACATTGGTGTTATATAATTATCTTGTATGTGTGTATCAACCAACTATAGTGGTGTTTGGGTGTAGGAGGAGATACCACAAGATATAGAGGGTACTCATACCATACACATGCAAGTATGACTACCTTATTTTAATATATTTAATTGAGGTATAAATGTACTATAAATGATATTCCACACATTTTTTACATCCATGAGCATTCTAATAATATCTAAAAGACCCTACATTTAAGAATAGAGTGGTTAGTATGTTATAACCCACATGAAAAGGTAGCACATGTGTCCTATAGTATTATGTTTATATCCATGGAATCCTTTAATTGATCTTGATGTATATTGAATACCATGTTGTGTGTACACAAGGGAGTGAAGAAATTTCATCATGCACACAATATCACTAGACCCATTATCAATCATGACACTATTATGGATTGTTCATTATTATAGGCTCATATGAATAATGCATGCTAAAATAAATCATCATTGATAATATCATTTTCATCAAATGTGATCATAGGATATTTTGGGGAAATTATAATCAATATACCAATAATTTCATCTATTGGATGATCATACATCATATGTGGACACATATTGTATACATAGTGTACTTATATAGTATCCTTACACAATGTTGTCTCATGTTTGGGTAATGGATAAATAAATATATTAAACTTGTGATTTCCATTTTTATTTGGCCTAGATTCCTTTGTATATGTTTGTAAATTGATAATGTTTTAATCAATAAGCTCTTGTATCTTATGCCTCAATTTGAAGCATTAATTCATAGAAAATCCCACAATCTAATGATAGTCACAATATACATTGCTATCATAGTTCCTTGATGTGGGCCTATTTGGATCAATATATTATGGATCAATAAGTGTGACAATGTTGAAATCATGTATTTTTTGTAACAATCTATGAGGAGGTGATGGTAATCCTAAAATTTTCCTATTCAGTGCAGATGCTAATTGTTACCAAATTTTAGGTTGCAATACTAAATTAACTATAATATTTTATTTACTCTTATTTTTAGTTGGACCTTGTACCATTGTTTGGTTTGAAAAATTATTATTGAAGTATTTGTATGAGTAGCTGTATACTTGAGTTTGTTCAAATCTATGAGCTTAATTTCTCTATCCCTTATCGTAAGGCATATCTCATTGAAGGATTTGGATCTCTTTAATATAATTGACTCATGGAGTGGTGCAAGAAAGATTTGTTTGAATATGTCTTGTAACTCTTTATTATACACAATTTTATTCATATTTAATATCATAGTATTCTACACTAATTATATCATTGGAATCATTCTTGAGTTTAGTAATTTGTGCATAAAATAGTTTATCATCAATGTTAATGGAAAAATGTGCTAGAAATTAATCTGCCAAAGGGTCGAATGCTTTTATGGATTGGAGGGGAAGGTCATAGAACCATAACAAAACATAGTCTTTGAGGTTTCTCGGAAATAGCTTGGTCAATAATTTTTCATTGTATGAGTAATCCAAGTATGCTGAATAGAATGATCTAAGGTGTTGCTATGGGTCACCTTTACCTTCATATTATGGAAACTTAGGAGATAAAAAAATTGTTGGTAGGTAAAGGTTAACATAATATCTCATGGGATAAGTTATTATTAAGCAATGGATGTAAATCAATGAAATGGATATCTCTTGATGCACCTTGATATAACTACAACACCTTAACATGTAGATATTTAGAAATCTACTCAAGGGAATGTGCATTAGGTGTGGTTGGTTTTATAACATGTGTAACCATTATTTTAGGGGTAAATGTTTTTTATGTAAGAATAGGTATGTATATATATTTAAAGCCTCATCTTGAAACCAAACATGCAGTGGATGTCAAATATGTCATTAGAGGTGTTACTGTAAGAATAATACCAATAATATAGGTCTAAATACCAAAAGTATGAGTGCTAGCTCAAAATGATTGGTTGATATCATAGAAGGAATCATATTTTAACCCAAATGTGTTAGTTTGAAAAAAAAACATTATTCATAGCTTGAGATATATAAAATCACATAAATCTAATGTGGATTTGAATTAATATAATCAATGAATTCTTGGTCATCCATTGGTCTAAAAGACTTTTTATAGTTATAGTGAATGATTTGGATTTAATACTTGATAATTATTACTTTGGATTCAATTTATTATGATTTATAATTGGATTATGACTTATCCTAGTGATAGATTCATAATTTGGTAAGAATAAGGAAGATTTTATCAATGTGCAATAGTGTATAGATGTGTACCAAATGAGTGGTAATCCCCCTATTAAGTGAAAACCTAATTTGTGTGTGTGTCCAATTACATAATTTATCATTTAATTTACATGCTAAGTAGATGGACCAACTCGAATGAAATATTTGATTTTAAAAATTAGTTGTTGCTAGGAGAGGGTTGGTACTGACTAGATTAGATCAATATCAATTAGTGATACTTACCAAACTTTATGTTAGTGACTTGTGTATAAGTAGACTAAATTGAACATTTTGGCATGTCTATGTAGTATAATATGTTGGTTTAAAATAGACAACGAGGTTTTTTTAGGTGTTTAAATCAAAATAAAAGGAAAAAACTCATAAGTTAGCATGTAGGTGTGAGATAATTGTGAGTTAGGACCATATTTGAGTGCTCAAGTCATGCAATATAATGTATGTCAATATTTTCACAATCAAGTACTTAATACCATAATTTAGTATCTACAAGTTGTATTATGTTTACAGTGTAGACAATGTGGATGCCCTTGAAATAAATTACCAAATAAAGTTGTATACATGCAAGAACCATCAAGAGATGGCCAAAATGAATATTGAAAGATTTATCAAACATGGGGACATCTAACATCTCAGTCTCTTCTTGTTCAACATTATGTTAGACACACCAAAAGTTTTTTTTTAGTTTTTTAATTAAGAAAAAATGATGAAAATAATTATATAACACTTCAATAAATTAAAAAATATATTACTGGGAATTTGTTCATAGTGTATGAATAACAACAAACACAATAGAATAAATAATATTAGGATACAAGGATACAATAATAAAGGGGATGGGTTTCACCATCTCCTCAAAACTATAAATTTTATATTCCTTCATCACCATAATGTAAGGATAGGGGTAGTGTCATATATGAGGCCTAAAAAAACATGCCAACCATTTGTGTGTTATATATGTGGGGTAATGAATAACATCATAATAAATTTGCCACAAAATCCTTAGAGGAATAATATTATGTGTGTTGTTAAGTGTCATATAAATATAATACATAGTATTTTATTTCTTTATAAAAATATGGAAAAGATAATGGTGTGCAATATTTCAACATGATAAGTGCTCGACTAAGCGAAAACAATTGAAATCCATGAGAAAATCCTATATAAAATGTAAATATACATGCAGTTACTCAGATACAATGCAAGAAATAAATTTCATTGCCCTTAAAATTACCAATAGAACCTTAAATCCTATAAATTTTAGGATTTTAGAAGCCAATATTATATGCACAAGAAGATGTTGATAAATTAAGATGTATAATTGTTGTGATGCATAAAATAGAATGATGAAGGAGCACACTAGATTGTGAATATGGAGGTTTAATTGTATGGTTAAATCATGTGGATCCTATAGTAATAAGTAGTAGTTTTGAATCTAACATACTTTCTCAAACCCATAAATTTGTTGTGAAATGAGGATATCTCAAAAATAATTACAAATTTAGCACAAAACCAAATGAAGAGTGTAAAATAAGACAAGGAGAAAACTAAAAAAATGGTATGGTATGTCAATACAAAGAAGCCTTGGGAAGTTAATGCTTAAATGTATGTTTTCCTAGTAGGATATGATATTATGAATGTTTTGTTTGATTTTATTAGCACTATAGAATTATTGTAATCTATCAAACATAATGATGGATGAACACACTATGTTGCAATCATGGAGGCTAAATCATATGAGAAAATAATGTGGATCCTAAAATAAGTGGTATTAGTTTAGTTGTAATATACTTTCACAAAATCATAAACCTATTATGAAATGAGGATAAAAATTAAAAAAATTGGTATGGTATGTTAAAAAAAAATCCTTGGGATGCTTATGCTTAAATATCTATTATCCTAATAGGATATGATATTTTCAGCATTGTATTTGATTTTGATATCACCATGGAATTTATATAATCTATCAAATAGAATTATTTACTAGCACACTACACTACAAATAAAGAGGTTTAAACGTATGAAAATATCATGAAGATCCTATAATAAAGAGTAATTTTAGACTAAATTGAATTTCTCATACTCATAAATTGGTGAAGCAAGGATATTTTTCAAAACATCACAAATTTAATGTAAACTCTAATAGAGAGTGAAATGGAAGGAAAGGAGAAAAAACCTAGTATGGTATCTCAAAACAAACTAGCCTTATAAAGCTTCACATCATAATTATAAGGTAAAGGTCATGAAGAGTAGAACTCATATTGAGGAGGTAAAGAGATAATATTGCATTTAATAAATCATTTAATCACTTGGTGCATATGATTAGTTATTCATTTAATCTTATTTGTTTTTGAAGTGGAAGGATAAGACTATCAAGTGGTTGAGATACTGTGTTGACTACATCTTTGGTCTCATTCTTATCTTGAAAAGTAATAGTATCATTATCATTAGACTTAAATGTAGTTTTAATTTGATATTTTTCTCCAATTTAGATAGGGTCATTAGTCCCATATTTAATTATATTTATGTCTAGAATATTTTTCTCATAGTTCTAAACTATATGAAAAATTTCATCAAAATATTTATATGTTTTGAGCACCACTTTTTTCTTAATTGGTTAAATAAAAAATTGAGATCTAGATACTTTGTAATTCTCTATCAAGTAGTTTCATAATAATTGTTTTAAATTCAAGAACATACTTGATAATACGATCATTATTCCCTTATTTAAGTTTTTAAAGTTGTGAAAGCTTGAATATAGCTTGACAATAGCTGTCTTTCCCAAAAGCAATTGATCTATTCTAACAATTCTTATGTAGATGCCCACACTTTGAAATATTGTGAAGCCTTTCATCAAATAATGATTCCCAAAAACCTTTATCCAAATGTAGATAAATCTAAATAAATTTTATATTTGTTTATCCTTCACTTTATCTCAATTAAACATTAATAAGACATGAAAAATTGGAGTTTAGATTAAGGGAGTAGCCTCAGCCAATGTTGTATAATTTGGAATTCAACACTCATACATTTCATAAAGTAATACATGTGTACAACCTACCCATAATTTAAACCTATGAGATGTAACCTACAAAATATAACTGAGTGATGCTTATTTTGGTATAAATATTCAACAACAAGACTTTAGTAAATAGAGACTAGAATCAGGGAAGATTGTGATCAATGTGAAACCTCATTGAAAAGAATTGATAACTTTTTTATGTGATCATGATGCATTGTGATGGGGTAAAATCATAATATTGTGTCTCATGGGGTAGACAAAGAATAATTCATAAATAAATCCTAAAATATACTTAATGACATTTGAAAATTTCAAATTCCCTACATATTTATATATATAATATAAAACACATATGTTGTATTAATTTTAGTTGATTGTACTCATTTTTAGGGGAGATTGGAAGTGTATGTGGCCTATTTATGCCCAAATTTTGACACACTCTTATGTTTTAACCTGATGGTTTAGGGTACATGTTTTTTACCCTAATTTGGTTTTATAAACCCTAATAGAACATAAATTAATATGTGAATTGAAATTAATAAATATGGAATCTAAGCTTTAATTTGAATGTAAAAGATTAGAATTATTTTAATGAATTAATAAGTGGAATATGATAAATATAGCAAGTATAAAAAATGGATAGGTAATTACCCTTTTTAAATCACTATCTGACTGTGATTGTGATTTGATAGTGAAAAATAGATTGGAGTGGACCTATTATTTATCAAGATCTGAAAGTATGTGTCTATCTATGTAGGGTCAGTTCTATTATCTTGGTCTGTATTGACTATTGATATTAACTTGTAGTGATCAATAGTGACATAAAAACTAGGGTTTATGATTTTATATTCACCTTCACCTATCTCTAAAAGATTTATATGTGTGATGTTGAACCTTGATGATGCATGTAACTCCAAAAATTATCCCCCTTCACCTTGAGTCCCTATGTTTGATTATGAGGGAAAGAAACCTTAAAAAAAGGGAAATGGGTTGCATTGACCCAAATCACCCCCATTGATGATTTAATTCTACTGATGTCTCTGATACTCCAAGGAAGGAAATCAAGACATATGTATTTCTCCTACTTAGTGTGATTGTTAAATTGTGTTCATTTGATATATTAATGTGACTAATGATTTGGATTTAGTAATTACAAATGCTTGATTCAACTTTACTTTGGTATGTTTTATACTTGGATTGTGACTACTCCTAGTGATTGATTTAAAAATTTAAAGGAATAGGGTTGTTTTTCTCAATGTGAAATAGTGTATATATGTGTACATCATAAGTGCCAAATCCCCTATCAATATATGTACGTATGTATATGTATACATATATATATATATATATATATATATATATATATATATATATATATATATAGATACATATATATATAGATACATACATATATATATACATACATACATATATATATATACATATATATATACATACATATATATATATATATATATATATATATATATATATATATATATATATATATATGCACACACACACACACACATATATACATATATACATACATATATATATATATATATATACACATATATGTATACATACATACATATATATATATATATATATATATGTATGTATGTATGTATAATTTATCATACCACTTACATGATATTAATATGAACCAACCCTAAAAAATATATTATTTTTAAAATAATCAATTGTTGGGAGAGGGTTGGTAACATCAGGTTCATGTTAGTATCAGTCGATGATAATGACTCAATATGACACTAGTGACATTTACACCAAAGGGCTGACCTGAAGGTATGGGGGTGCCTATATGGAAATAATATTTTAGTTTGGCATAGACTGTAGGGTTCATGTATGTGTGTAATAGTATAAAAAGGGGT
>JARHVA010006947.1:752500-791866 GCA_037957365.1 Torreya grandis
GTACATGCAAAGGAGATGGAATGAGAGGTGGAACAAACATGTGCGAAAGAGAAGGATACCCAAGAAGGGGAGATGTACTAAGAGGTGGAGAGGAAAAAGGACCCAGTGTTACTTGAATAATATCTCTACAAGCGGAATGATATTTTTGTGTTGTATTATCCATAAATGTTCAATATTCAACACTTATAATGTAATATTCATAGTTATATACATCATAGAAGCTAAAGGTCTCTTAATTTCAAGATTATTTCTTGCTGGATAATCACACAAGTTTACTTGGGATTTTTATTTGGGATCTTCATCATTGCCTCCATCTTATAATTTTATTTTCCCTTTTTCATATACATGGTATATTGATAGGGTAAAGAGGGAAAGGTCACTTATTTTTATTTCTTGGGATGCTTTCCATTTTCATAACTTCCTCCCACCATGTGATCAACAACATTATTCATGAACCAAGCTATAAAAATATAAAAAATTAATTTGGTTCATTCCCTATTATTTGAATGTATTTGTCTTCCCATTTTATTTTTAGTAATGGGAGAACTTGAATTGTTTTCTCAAAATTAGGATCAATCATATCTCTCCCACCATCAATAATGTCTTTGGTAACCCTTTCCAACATGTATCATTTCAACTATTTTAAATTAATTCTCATATAGTATTATTTTCTTACCTAAAAATCATTCTCTTAGTCCTCCTAGTCATATATAATTTATGGAATGTGATAACAATTTGATCCAAGTTTCAAATTATTTTCTAGATAACCGTTTTTTGTCAAAATCAAGTCTCTTCAAGTAGAATTGCATTGTGACATTGACCAATGTTATTTCAATATTTTGTACATGACTTTATGTATTTCACATGTAATGTATCAAACCTAATGGAAATGGTATTTTTTTTTCTTCTTATCATTTCATTTCATGTTAACCTCTCTTATCTACCTACACACTTCAATTAGGACCATTTTTAATTGGTAAATCATGTTAGTTTATAAGGAAGACCTAAAAACCTACCAATACTGATATATGTGAATTTGGGGAATTTCATGAAATAAATACCATATTTCATAACCAAATTATCAACTTAAATATGAATTGTCATAGTAGTGTTCCTTTCTATATTCCTCATGGTCAAAATTATGAAATCTTCATTAACCCTTCTGAAATACTTATTATTACTTTCTTTTAGGATAAGCTAGGGATAATAATAATACATAGTTATTATAAGAGTGAAGGTTCCATGAGCTATGAGTATGGGCCATGATTTCATAGCTATAATCAAATAGAATAAGTATGAAATAATGTAAAAACATTGAGTGGGTTCTAAGTTGATCAGTTGTTCATGAGGATTATCATTGATAATTTGGCCCCAATCTATAAACTGCATTCCATAAACAATTATTTTTTTAACAAACACATCCAATTATGAAACATGATAGTTTTTTCATGACATGTGTGTGTGTGTGTATATGTATATATATATATATATATATATATATATATATACGTGTGATGATATAAAATAATTAATTTTGAAAATTAGACCTATACAAGGTCTTAAGAAGCCTGGATACTCCTTTATTATTGTCTTTCAATAATGACTAAGATACTACTAAATTATAGATGTATTTATTTTCTTAAAAATGTGCCAAAAATTTATTTTATCATTTCAACATATTCATCCTTTTGTGGGAGTCTAAAAACAACATTTATTGATTGATCATCTAACTTTGAAATTACTTCATTGTCATATGACTTCACTTCCCTAGTTTTTGGGTCATAGTACTTAGCACAAGTAAGTACTAATCCATTTCACTAGAATAAGGTAGAAAATTTTATAGAATGTACAAGTCCATTCTACAAAATCTTTAAACTAATCCCATTTGTAATTTCATCTTGCATTATTTCCTATAAATCCCTCATGTTGATGTGACAAAGTCTTGAATCTTCATTTTCTAGTATGTTAATTTGTAGGGAAGACATTTGTTCATATCCTTGATACTTGTTCTTCATTTTTATACGCTTATTAATTAAATAGGCTATTATTTCAAGAATAACAAGATGTATTTTGTAAAGGAAATTAGGAGTGAAACTATGTTTACATGGGCATAAAGGTTGGCCAACATTATTCATAAAATCTATAGGTTTTGACCAAAAACAATTTTTAAATATTTACCAAAACTATATAAAAGATCTAGTACAAGGAGGGTAAAAATATTTGCTTATAGATCACATATAGGGTTGTTGTCTATATTATAAAATAGTAATACAATTTCAAATAAGGTTTTAAATTAAGTAAATCCTATAGCAGTTAAAATATTAAAAAAAAGGACCTATAGTTGGTTGTATTACTAAGGTGAAAATATGTTTAGGGTAGAATTACCTGTCATAGTGGACGGAAATAAAATTAATAACTTGGTTCAAGGAGTTAATAAAATCCTTTAGAGAGTGGAACACTGAGAATTAATAGTTTTAATGTGGTGAGGAAAACTTTGAATCTATTTATGAAGGCCTTTGCATGGTGTTCAATGAATTTTAAGACAAATTTGAAGTTATTTTGATTCCATCAGGTTATGCAAGAACTATGGGAATGCTTATAGATTTCATTTTTAAACGATTTTGAATATTTGTTTATGTCAAATTTTTTGAATCAAAATGGAATGTCACTCACCGAAATGGTGCTTGGAAAAATTTTTATAGCTACATTGGTAATTTTATCGTCAAGGACATAAGAGGCCAACAAGGTTCTTTGAATTGATCAATCAATCAATTTGGTACTAATAATAACATTGGGGACTGACTAAGTTCTATGACAATTATGTTTAGCTGAAATAATTCTAAATGAAATGTTGAAAGATAACACCTTACAAAAAACTTTAATTTTAGACTTCAAAATGAACTTTTTTGACTAAGTATATACAATGAAAATTTATCACTTCAACTTGGTCTAGACAATGGAAAAAAAATAGGAAAAATTGAGGACTTCAATTTTTTTATGACACCAACTAGCTCTGATTGGTGAGTTTTAATTGTAAGGTAAAAAAGAGAACTTCAAACTCCAATTTTGCAGAAAATTGCCTTATCTATTGGGTAATGGAGTCAATTCCACTTGAAAATACTTTTAAAAATATAGATACATAACATATAAGAGACAACGAGAAACAAGAAACAAATAAAACAACACAACTAAAGGAAAAGAAATAAGAAAATAAAGACATGAAAAAGAAACACTATAAATCCTAAACTTGCCTATTTACATGCATGAGACAACCTAATTTTAATTGAAGTAGCCTTTCAAATATTTTATACTATAGGGTAGAAGAATATGTTTTCCATTTTGTTAAGCCAATTAATTTTTTTTATCAAAGTAGAAATCTCTAATTTTGAATCGTCCCATCCATAATGAGTAAAACTTACCATGATTTCTCTTAGACTCTATTCTTTCATCCCATATAAATATAAAATCTCCAATCTAAAAGTTTTTTTTCCTTATTTTTTTCAAAATAATCTTTGAATTTTGACCTTGATGTTGCTCAATTCTATCAACAATCAATACCCTTTATTATTCAAGCTTGACCAAATACAAGATCCTTTTATGCAATGAGATTTTGAAATTATCATTTTCTATTATTCTCATCAATTACAATGCAATAAACTCTAGTGATATGGGCATTTTATCATATTACCCATATAAAAATCAAAACGGATACATTCCAATGGATATTTTGGGAGTAATGTGGTCCACTCGCAATGTATCTTACATATTTTTATGCCAATTTCTTTGGTTTTCATATACCAAATTATGAATGATATTGAAAGGTTTAGTGTTATTAGATTTAGCTTGACCATTTATTTGTTTATAATAGTCTAAAGGATGAGAGAGAAATGTTTTATCCATTAAAACACTAAATAGATGCTATGAATATAAATTTGATGCATTTTTAGTTACAATCTTTGAGGTATGCCATATCTCACTAGGATGTTCTTTTTGATAAAGTTACAAACCACTTATGAATTAGTATATTTCCATTATATCATGGGTGTTATTTTCACTTGAGTGAGGATTCAATGTGATAATGAAATTTAACCCCTATTTTTGAAATAGTTCTTTGATTACAATTAGCATGAGTGGGAGAGCTGAAATTTTTGGCCTACCTAAAAATTATTCACAAACTTCACATTTAATTACCCATTTATGAACATATTTTAAAAATAATGGCCAATAATAATGATCCCTTAAGATATTATATGTTGAAACTGACATATAGAACTGAATGCCACATGATTGATCATAAAAGGCTTCGAGGAGTTTCTTTTGTTGTTATCTATCCATGAACCTTAGGAACAAGCAATAAATATTGATTTTAAATAGAGTGCCATCTAGAATAACATATCTATTTGCCTTCAATTTCAATGTTAATATTTGTTTAGCCTTCAATTATGGGGGAAATTATCCATATGTCAAAAATTATGCAATATTTGAGTATCCTTCATCTATAGAATCAAAAAATAGTACTGATGGAAAATTTTATGTTTCATGATCATCTTCATCTATTAGAAAAACATTTATCTAGTCATTAGTTTTTGATGTGATAAGTTGACATAATCCATTGCCTTTGACTAACTTAATGGGCATTATTTCCAAATCATTTTATTAAACCTTCCCAATCCATCCTCCTCTTTTTCAACTAAGTTCTTAAAGTGTCAAGATGGATTTCACAATTATGTCCAACACCATCACAGTAGAGTGGGAATTCAAAATGTAATACCTAGATTATTCTATTAATTTTAGAATGGTAATTAGGATCATGATTCTTCAGTCCATAGCTCATGAATTAAATTAGTGACTCAATTAATTCATCATTATTCTAAATCAACATATTGAAAGGGTATATGGTGAATAATAAAAAACTATGGTAATATATTTTTAATATCTATACATACCAAAGTAGGTGCACGAGCGATTTCAATATTTATATTATCAAAAGCATCATTTAATTCAATATTAAATTTGAAATAAGGTTTACCTCTCATCATATCATAAATATGTTTCACGAGCCCTACAAATTCAAGTACAAAACTTCTTAAGTTTACTTTATTGAAAATGAATGGACTACAAGTTTGTTAGTAGGCAAGGATAACTTATGAATTGATTCAACTTATTCCAGATCAATCTTGATTCCTTCCTTTGATAAAATGTGTCCAAGTAAAATTCCTTAAACTAATTCAAAGTAATAGTTATTATGATTTAAATAAATGCCATGAAGTTGACATTTTTTTGAATACCTTTCTTGGTGCTCATAATGGTCTTCTCTTTTCTTAGAAAAATATCAAATCATCTATATACACCACAATTATCTTGTTTTTTAAATCACTGAAAGCATGATACATTTATATTTTTTAGGTTTCACCTGTATTTATGAGACAAAAACACATTCTTTTATACATAAATGTATTCTAAGGAGTAGTGAAGGAATTTTTATGTTGCTATTCTCTGGCCACTTCAATCTGGTTGTACCCTAGAAAACCATCCAACATAGAAATCATCTCAGAGCTTGTAACTATTTGTAATACTTGTCTATGATGTGTAATGGATAGTTATATTTTAGTGATGCTTGATTCAGGTTCATAAAATTAATATATATCCTTATTTTTTCACTATTATTACTTACTAGTACAATATTAGCAAACCATTTTGAATGGTGGCTAGGAAAAATGATTTAGGCATTTAACATCTTTTAAATTTTTTTAAATATGGTTCCATCTATCTTCAAGTTATACTTCTTTTTCTTCCATTTGAAATATTTTTCATCATATTTGATTGGTACAATATGTTACATTAGATTTGGAAAAATTGATTTGAAATCAACATATAAATAGGCAAGAATGCTAATATACTTTCAAAGAATAGAAATGAATCTTCTTCATTCCTTAGGAGAACAACATTTAAAAATATTAACCATCCTCAAATATCTTTCCAATCCAATATTCACATTTTCATAATCAACTAAGTTGAGTGAATTATTTTGAGTTTTATTTTCATAACCTATTGTGTTTATCAAAAAATTATTCTTAGGAGACTACACATTTATGAATTTTATTTCCTTTTAGTTTAATTTCCCCATCTTCATTTTTTTTCAGTAATTCATTTTTTCTAGTTTGAACTAAATATCTCTTATATGCTAAATCATTTCCTTCAAAGTAGATATTTCTAAAGAAATCTACTTCAGAAAATAATAATTTGATGATTGTTATCAAAGAACTACCATTTTTTTAGAATTATCTAGCACATTGGGTCTATACACTAATTCAATAGTGTATTTATCTTTAATGATATATAAATGAGGGATTAGTAGGGAATTGGAGATGGTGAATGCATCGGCCTTTGAATTTTTATCTATAAGAATAATTTTTATAGAGAAAGCTTCAAAATTTTCAATGTTATCCCATACATTATTACACTAATGTCTTAGACAATAATTTTTTACTTGATATTAACCCCTTATTTATCTTACAACCAACTCATCATATCCTTATAATTTTGAATTTTTGATTCCCATCTCATTTATAACTTGTAGGCCAATGATCATGGCTTCATTATTAGTAGTATTATTTGTGTATTTGAATTGTAAATTATATGATAAAGGAAAAGCTTCATTACTTTGGGACAGAAGGAAAAATATTGAAATAACGCTAGTTAAATAAAAAATACCATAAAATTCAAGTGTCCACATATCATTGAGATCAATTTATATTATTTTAATCATGTTTATATCATCCTCTAACATCATCATATAATTTCTTATTCCTACATTTTTTTAAAGAATATTTTCTCTTACTTATTCTAACCTTTGTATTGTTTATTTGGTTTTTAGTTTTGGTTTTAATCATTGTTAAGTCAATATGAATATCTCTACCTAATTATATGCATAAATTTATTTCTAAAAATATTCCATATACAATATGGATGTTTGCCACTAAGATTAGTCATTTTTTATTCTATTTTATGGGAAAGAGGGCAAGGCAACCTAAGCATCCTTGATTTTGACAATCAAAAGTACATGTTTGGCTTCCATGGAATAATAATGACCAAATTTTTTGGTACAAGTAAGACCCAAGGTATTATAAGATTTATCTTGCAGTACATTATCTGAGGATTAGGTATAAATGAAATAGTTTCTTACCTTACATCCTTTGATAAAAATGTAAATGTAAAATGTTCTTTTTTTCCATATTTAGAAGTAGCAAAAACCATGAAATTCAAAAGGGTTAAAGGAGATGGAGTTGTAATGATTCCTATATAGTTCATCTTCTTTGTACTGAAGTTTTTTCCTTTGATGAACTTAACTAGTCTATCTAATTGGTCATCATTTGATTTTATTTATTCATCTTTAGACATTTTTATCTTGGTTTTACTTACATGATTGATAATATCAAAGTTTGGTAGACTAGAGGAAGAGGAATTTTTAATATTTTCAATATGTTGAGATGTATTTATATCATTTTTAGAGCAAGCAATAGATTTTTTATTAATAACAATGGAGGTTTGGAAAGGTTTACATACCCTTATCATAGGTTGTTTTCCTTTTACTTGATTGGTTGATGTAGTCCCTGGAGGAAGAATGACCTTTTTAACTTCTTTACCTTTTTCTTTTGTAGCTTGATTTTTAATTTGCTACTTTTTCTTTAATTATTCTCTCTAGTTTTAATTTATAATGAAGACAACAAATGATTAACCATTCATATCAACCACTACATCATCGTAGTCATTTTATCTAGACTCATAATCTAGGTATGCATTAGTGGAGTCACCACCAAGTTCCTCTTTCTCAAATTATTGAGGACATAATTTTATATCTCTTATTATTTTTCATATTATTATATCTCATTTGGATTTGGAGGATCTTAAATAAAAGTTTTTTATGAGGAGCTTGTGAACATGGAATATTTCCTTAGTATGACACATAGTTATGTCTCAAAACATCTTGATAGGGAGAAATAATAGCATTCATAGGCAATTGTTTCTTCAATGCATTTATGTCATTGGGCATCCTTTCAATAAGTTATGTTTTAGTATTATAATTTAAAGTTTATACCTTGGATTTTGAGGTTTATTTTATCAATTTAATAAAATGATAATATCATACTTAACATAAATAGCAAAAATTTGAGAATTATCTAAATTAGTTACTCTTTCTCTCCTTAGTTTATAACTCATTTCAAGTAATTATGAATTGATAAAGAAACATTTTTTATTTATAGTCATTGGTATAATTATTATTGTTACTTTGTTTAACAACTATTAAAATTTAATATGAATTTCATCATAGGTTTTAATGTATATTTATTCATTTGAGTGAGATACATGAGTAACATATGTGTATCTTTGGTTGGTTTGAACTAGTTTTTAAATTTAATTTTCATAGTACTCTATTTTTTTATAGAACCAAGAGCAAGGTGATAAAACTAATCAGTCATTCCATCTTAGAGAGCCTCTATGAACACACTTAAGAAAATGTGCTCATGTTATACCAAAATGATCCCACATGCAAAAAATAATGTAACAATATACTCATTATGGTGTTGTTTTCCATCACCCAAAAACCTAGGAAATGTTTTTCATTAACCTCTAAGAAGTTTGTGTAGTTGACCTAGTGCTAATGGCCCTATTATTTTTCTATGTGGTATAACCATATTTTTAAAATTTTCTTATAAAGGTATAATAGTCTTAGAAAAAAATGAGTGCCTAACTCACTATGGAAGGACTTGAAGGTAGACTCATTTATTTATTGACCTTTGTTTTATTCTCAGGACTTAGTTTAAAATCAAAACAATATTACATCTGAAAGAAAGGGTTTGTATAACCTTCAATTATACCTACTCTAGTGAATCTTATTTCTACCAAATATAAATAAAATAATTTCTTTTTGGGAGTAGGTTAAAACTAAATATCTCTACAAATTAATATTATTGGTTGTATAATTTTTGTGTAAAGTTTTATAGATATTTGTTCAAAATTAAGATGATATTATACCTCTTCAAACATAGCTATGACTAATTGAAACTAAAAAACAATAGTTTATTTATCCCACATGAATTATCATAAGATTGAAGAGATATCTTCCTATGTTTATCATACCCAATCAAGATTTGGTTGATAGATAAGTGTTTGAACTGAATAAATGGCTATGTGATCAATTTTATTTCCTCTAAACATGAGGTGTATGAAGATCTCTAAAAAATACTCTAATTACAATTTTTTGGGTAGTATTATATAAGTGAGTGAAATACTTCTTTAGATAATATTAACATCATATTATTCCTTGTTTAACATAGTTGTAACTCTCTAAAAATGAACACAATTCACTTTTTTTATCTCGAGCAAGATTATAGATATTTGAATCAATATCTAATTATGTGGCTTGTATCTAATCAAGTCTTATTTTATGGATTGGGCCTTGGTTTCTAAGGATAGTCATATAGGTTAAATTATGGATTTGTATGGGTAAATCATAAAAATCACCCCATGGTATGTGCCAAAACTTGTTGGCTAATTTTTTTGAAAGGGTAAAAATAGGATGCATTTTAGTCAACAATGTTGGGAAAATTTTCCTTCTTCTATTAGCAAGTGAAGCTACCTTTATTGAAAATAGGTAAAATTCTAGAAATAAAAGTATTTATAGAAAACATGTTTCCTTTGGGTTTTTATGTAATTTTAAATTAGAAGTATGGGAAGGTAATGTGAATGAAAATGAAGAGAAAGATTAAGAAAGAGGCAAAAATAATACTGAAGAAAATGGAATAATAAAAATATATTAAATATAAAAAATTTTCCTAAAAAACCAAAAATATGGATTTAATGGTTTAAACATTTCTCATTAAAATGAAATGAGAAAGACATAGTTCAGATATATGAATGAAATATTGATGCAAAAACATCACTCCTAGGCCTAGTTTTTTTACAAATTTTTGTTTTTTTTGTCAAATTTTGGTTTTTTAATGGTTTAATAAGTCTTAATATTATTATATAATCCTTATTTTTCATTCCTATATTTTTATTTTAGTTATATCTCTTCAAAAATTCAAATTTGGCTTTTCCTGCCAAAATTGAATTTTTGAATTATTTTTAGCTTGTTTAGGTGTTGCGGGAGTGTTTGAAAGGAATTATAAATTTGTAAAATTGATTTTATGACCTATTAAAGGCCCCATTTTTATATACCATGGGTATTAAATCATATGTATATGGAATATCAAACTTGATGTATGTTTTCAATGTCTAACTAGCCCTCTAGTGACCACTGCAAGGTCCAAAAATAGTTAGAGCTATTATAGGACATATAAAATGTTTTGGATTTGATATAAGAAAATTAATTAAATTTTGTAACAGATCAAGTTCCAAGAAAACAATAAAAGAGTTCCTCATTTTTGAATAAAACTTTTTGCAGACCCTGTTTCCTATGTATTGACAAAGAAAAATATTGTGTACGTTTTAAAAATAAAGAAAGATCTTAAAAAGAACATATTTATGATAATAAATGTGTTTTGGTAAGTTTTTTTAATCTATTATTTAAGTTTTTTATTCATTTTTTTTAGTTTTTCTATCAAAATTTATGGGGAAAGTCAACACAATACTGTAGGTAACAATAATTACACACACAATCATACTAGGAATGTTTCAAAAGTGGTAAACAAATCTAGACATGGGGTAACCAATGATTTAATAAGGTGTATGGGAATTTAATATAACTCATTAAAATTTTATAGTGGTTTTAAACTTGTTATGTAGCTTGAAATAATAAATTATTTCCTCTCAGGTCTGCACAAACTGGTTTGACCCTGAGTTAGGGTTTTCTAATTCAAACTTGGATTGCGGAAGTTATAAATATTCAAAAATCCTAAAAATGTGTTTTATTATAATTGAATGCGTTCTAATATATTTAGGAGGTTTCAAACCCATACAGACTATATGTGTATGGAAATATAGGATTATGGAGTAATTAGGCCTTGAGAGACCTAATTAGAGACTCACAGGGGCTAGAAATTTGTTTTATGGGTGGGTTTGAGTCAATAAACTTGTGATAGTGGGGGAAATAAATATAGTGTACTATAAAAGTACCGTAAATTCTAAATACCAATCCTATATCATCCATACTATTAGGAAAAGTGAAAAAAAAGAGTACTAAGAAGCTTGTAAGGTTATGACAAGAAAGAACAAGTTGTAGGGTTGAACTTTTAGGAGTTGTTAATATAAATAATTTTGGTATTAGAGATAAAATAATACACCTTGAAATGATTTGATAAGTTGATATTATGTAATAGGAAGATAAGTTAGGAGTTTTTTGAAATTTTTCTTAAGAAGAGACAAGATGCCACCTAGGAGATAGGTAACAGGTGAGAGGGAGACAATCATACAAATGGGAAATGAAATATTATAATATTTGAGGAATATAAAATTCAAATTTTATGCAAGACTCACAATATTTAAGGTCAATAAAACAAGAGGAGTAGTTACTGGTGATTTAGGTGACCAAGAGGAAGAAGAGCCACAAGCACTAGAGTTGAAAGATGAAGGAGAGAGATAAATTAAAGAATTAAAGTTTAAGAGATTACTAAATGTGGTGAAAGGGTAGGTATCCAAGCCCAAAATATATATTCTAGTATATGTAGGCAGAATTAGTGGGTAATAACTCCTTGATTAGATAGGAGAGTTGGATAAATACATTTATTTTGAAGATGTACTAGAAGAGCAACAAGTAAAGTTTGATAGGACCAAGATAAAGGGTCTTTCATCCTTATGGTGGGATTACATACAAGATGAGAGAAGGAAAAAAGGAAAATATAAGATCAAGTATTGGGATATAATGGTTTCCAAGTTGAAAATCAAGTTCTTGCCTAGTGACTACATCACCAACTTGTATAGGAAGATTCAAAACCTAAAATAAAAAGAGATGGGAGTCAAAAAATATACTAAGAGTTTTTACAAGTTGATTATCATATTAGGTCACATGAAATATGAAAATTATAATGTGGGTAGGTATCTCAATGGATTGAGATACAACTTGCAAGATGAGTTGAGTCTTACTAGTCTAAAGACATTAGAAGAATGTTACCGGTTGGCCTTAAAAGGAGAGGACAAGATCAATAGGAAAAAATATCATAAAAACATAGGTAGAGGTAGAAGTTTTAGGGTTAGAGGTCAAAGAGGAGGTAGAGGTTTTCACAAAGAATCCAAGGGGAGTCTATTACTTCACATGAACATCCATATAGATCAAGAGGAGGATTTAGAGGTATAAGTTCTTATTTTGGGGGTGGTTATCCATCAAGAGGAAGATGATTAGGTGGTTTTATAGGTAGGTGTTTTAAGTGTAAAAAATTTTTTGGACATAGGTCTTGGGAAAGTCGAGAGGATCAACCAGTAGGGAGTCCAAGAGCAAAATGTAGATATCAGATTATATAGGTAGTTGAGGAAGAGAGTGTTTGTTCTCCATCACTTGTGGAGGAACTAGAGGTAGGATAATCCTAACTAATGAGGAGAGTGCTGATCAAGACACCCAAGGAAAATGATCCACCACAAATAAAAATGCTTTTTAGGATTTCTTACAAGTGCCAAGGTAAGTTTTTTAAAATGGTCTTAGATTCAAGAATTACAGATAATTTACTTTCAATTGAAATGGTCAAAAAACTTGGATTGAAGAATTTTACTCACCATACACCAAACAAAGTCTCATGTTTGAATAAAGGACAAGTTTTGGTAAGTGAAAAAATTTGGGTGGAGTTTCAAGTTAGAAGGTACAAGGATAAGATCATTTGTGATGTGATTCCTATGGTTTTTTTCATGTGCTTCTTGAGAGGCCTTGGAAATATGATAGGAAAAAGACTCATTATGGTAGGATAAATGTATAAACCTTGGTTAAGGATGGAGTTAGTTATACCTTTCTGCCTATAAAGGATGAAGACAATGACCAACAACTTGGATCAAATGTGATGTCTGTTAGTGGTAAAAATTTTCTAAATTATATGAATGAAGAGGAGTTGGGATTTGCATTAGTAGTCAATCCTAGGACTATTCTGACAACCAACAAAGTGAATAAGTTACCTAAAGAGATCCAATACATGTTGGAAGAGTATGCAAATATTGTAGTTGATGAGATGCCAAGTACATTACCACCTATGATGAACATTACTCATCACATAGACTTTGTGTCAGGAGCAAGTTTTTGTAGCCTATAAGATGACTCTTAAGGATAATGTATAAATAAAGAGACAAATACAAGATCTCTTAGACAAAGGAATGATCAAATAAATTCTTAGTCCTTGTGTAGTACCTACAGTGTTTATGCCTAAGAAGGAAGGTGAGTGTAAAATGTGTACTGACTCTAGGGATATCAACAATATCACCATTAGATATACGTTTTTTCTCCTTACGATGGAAGATTTGATGGATTGCTTGATTGCAGTAAGCTAATTTTAAAAAATTGATCTCAGGAGTGGGTACTATTAGATTAGGATCAAATAAGGGGATGAGTTAAAAATCACTTTTAAAACTAATGAGGGGTTATATGAATGGATGGTTATGGCATTTGGCTTGAAAAATGCACCAAGAACTTTCATGAGGCTTAAGAATAAAGTTTTCAAACCTTTTATAGGTAAGTTTTTAGTGGTCTACTTGGATGATATACTTATCTATAGCCATATTAAGGAGGAAAATCTTCACCATTTGCATCTAGTCATGGGAAGGCTGCAAGAGGAAAGGTTGATAATCAACCTTAAGAAGTGTGAATTTATGAAATCAAAACTATTGTATTTAGGATTATTCATATTTTAAGACATACTAAAGATGGACAAGGACAAGGTGAAAGCAATCACGGAGTGGCCAACACCTACAACAACTAGAGAGGTAAGGAGTTTTGATGGAATTAAAAGTTTTTATAGGAAATTTACTAGAAACTTTACTAAAATATGTGCTCCAATAATAGATACCATTAGAGGAGATAAGAAAGGTTTGTTTATACTAAGAAAGCTGAAAGGAGTTTCCAATATTTAAAGCAAAGAATAAGGGACCAGCCTATCCTTACACTACTAGACTTTAAAAAATATTTTCAAATAGAGTGTGATGCAAGTAGAGTGGAAATAGGGGATATCCTAAGCAAAGAGAGTAGGCCTATAGCCTATTTTAGTGAAAATATCAATGATGCCAAGAAAAATGATTCATCCTATGACTTGGAATTCTATGTAATAGTGAAAACATTGAATAAGTAGAGGTATTATTTAATTCCAAAAGAGTTTATCATCTATACAGATAATCATGGAATTCAATTTATCACCAATTAGCCTAAGCTAAATCAAAGACACATGAAATAGATGGAGTGTATGTAGAATTTTACCTTCACCATCAAGCGTAAGTATGGACAAATCAACAAGGTAGAAAATACATTGAGTAGAAGAGTCTTATTGGTGCATGAGATACAACTTTAAAGTGTTGGTATTGAGTCACTCAAGGATATTTATGAAGATGATGAAGACTTTAAATAAGCATACAATGCTTGTAAACATCCAACTACACTATACAAAGAGCCATGGTTGGAGTATGTCATACAATATGGGTTATTTCTCAAAGGTGTGAAATTATGTGTAACAATAATCTCAATAAGAGAGAAATTGATACAAGAGAAGGATAATGGGAGTATGATAGGCCACTTTGGGCTTGATAAAACTTTGGAGCAGCTCACTAGATACTATTTTTGACCTAAGATGCAAGCAAAAATGAGAAAATATGTTGAGAGGTGTAAAAATTGTCAAATGGGAAAAGGAAAGAGAACCAATGTAGGTTTATATCAACCTCTACCAATCCCAAATAGAAATTTTTAATCCATAAGCATGGACTTTATGATGAGACTGCCTAGAACATAAAGAGGTTTTGAATCCATATATGTAGTTGTGGATATATTTTCCAGAATGGCACATTTCATTCCTTGTAAGACCACCAATGATTGTGGACAATTTTTTATTTAATTAGGTATTAAGACTTCATGGATTACCACTAAACATTATATCTAATAGAGATGCTAAATTCTTAGGCCATTTTTGCAGAACATTGTGGAGAAATCTAAGAATAAATATGAGTTTCTATTCATCTTAACACCCTTAGAAAAATTTTAAAACTAAGGTGGTTAATAGGAATTTAGGGAACCTATTGACATGTCTATCTAAGGATAATCCCAATCAGTGGGATCTTGTATTGCCCTAGGTAGAATTTTCTTACAATGACTCCTCTAATAGGAGTACTAACATGAGTCCTTTTCCAGTGATATATGGTATGTAACCTAGACGAGTGTTTGAAATCATAAATATAACTCATGTGGAAAAGAGGAGTGCTTAAGGATAATATTTTTTAGTGGTCATGAAAGAGGTTCATCAATAGGCAAGGAAGCATCTAGATGCTAGTATCGAATAATACAAAAAACAAGTAGATGTAAGTAGAAGAAAGATAAGTTTCAAAGTTGGAGATTTATTTTTTACTCATCTTAGGAAGGATATATTTCCTATAGGTAAGTAAAACAATATTTTAATGTGAAAAAATGGTCCTTTTAAAGTGATTAATAAATTTGCAAACAATGCATATGAGTTGGATTTGCCTAGTGGTGTAGTCATATCACCAATTTTCAATGTTTTAGACTTGTACCCTTACAAATAAGGATTAAAAGATGAATAAACAATATAAGGAGAAAATAAAATAATTAAATATTGGGTAAAATAGTTTTCTCAATTCAAACCAGATGAATTGGAACGCATCCTAAACAAGCAAGTGTACAAGCAGACTAGAGAATGGAAAAAACATACAATTGAAGATGATACATGGATGATAGAGCATGAGATGAAAAAATATGGAATTAATCTATAATAACTCATGTAAAATATTCCTTGAGGATTTTTCTCTTTCCCATGGGAGTATGATTCAGGAACATCACTCCTAGACTTAGTTTTCTTGAAAATTTTGGTTTTCCTATCAAATTTTGGTTTAGTTAGTTTAGGTGTTGCAAGAGTGTTTGGAAGGAATTATCAATGTGTAAATATTTTTTATGACATATTTAAGGCCCCATGTTTTTATACCATGTGTGTTAAATCATATATGTATGAAATATCAAACTTAATGTTTATTTTTAATGTCTAACTATCCCTTTAGTGACCGTCGAAAGGTCTAAACATAGTTAGAGATGTTGTATGACATATAAAATGTTTTGTATTCAAGATAGGATCATTAATTAAATGCTTTAACAGATCATTATCCAATAAAAAATAAAATATTTCCTCATTCTTGAAGAAAACTTGTTGCAGACCTTGTTTCTTGTGTATTGACAAAGAAAAACATTATGTACATTTGAAAATTGAATCAAGATATTACACAAAACATATTTATGATAATAAATTTGTTTTGGTAAATTTTTTTATCTATTATTTAAGTTTTTTATTCATTTATTTAATTATTTTTTCTATCAAATTTTGTGGGGAAAGTCAACACAGTCATGTAGGTAACAATAATTACACACATAATCATACTCAGAATATTTCAAAAGTGGTAAATAAAGATGTCCAAGGGGTAACCAATTATTTGATAACGTGTATGGTAATTTCAAATACCTCATTAGAAATTTATAGTGGTTTTAAACTCGTTCTATATCTTGAAATAACAAATTCTCTCCTCTCAGGTCTACACAAATTGGTTTAACCCTGAGTTAGGGTTTTCAAATTCAAACTTGGATTGTGGAAGTTCTAACCATTCAAAAATAAAAAATAAATTATGATTTTATAGATTTAAATGTGTTATAATTTATTCAGGATTTTTTATACCTGTATGAACTATATGTGTATGAAAAAATAGGACTGTGGAGTAATTCAGCCTTGGGAGACCTAATTAGAGCCTGACAGGGGCTAAAAAGTTGTTTTCTTGGTGGATTTGAGTCAAAAAACTTGTGATAAGGTATGGAATAAATATTAGGTACTATAAAACTACCATAAATTATTAATATGATTTATATATTTCTTTTACTATCAGGAAAAATGAAAAAAAAGATACAATGAAGCTTGTAAGGTTGTGACAAGAGAGAACAAGTTGCAGGGTTGAATATTTGGAAGTTGTTGCTCTGCATCAAATACATACACCAAATATATTTATTTATTAATAAAACCAAAAAAACACCAGGTTTTATTTTCAAATTCACCAAGATTTCCTTCATTTAAAGTTTTTGATGAAAATTTTAATGAATTTCTATACTAAGACCATTAAATCTCTGACAATCCAACAACAAAATTTTAACTAATATAAAGAAAAACATTCAAAATTAATTAATACATATACATATACCATTCATGAAAAATATGTCTATGTTAAAAATTCCTACAAAATTCTCTTGTATTGATTATTTTGAGTTATATAGAAAATAGCCACTCTTTCTTTCTTGTAGAAAAATTGCTTATAATTTCAACATTCCCTTTTACAACATGTGTAACACATATTTCTAGCCTCATCTATCAAAACTAATTCATAACTACCTATGAGGTTAAAATTCTATTTTCACCTTCACTTTTTCTTATTACATTCACAAAATTGAAATACAATGACTTAATTATATAAAAAAGTGCAATAAGAAAATAGAATTTAGAAAGAAAGAACATTATGAAGAAGAAAGAGAAGCAATGTTGCTTTGATAAGTCTAACCACTTGTTATTTATATACATTTTTGATGTTATTAAGCTTGGGATGTAATCAATTTATAGGTTATAAATGCTCTAATGACTGGAGAAATCCCTTTGTATTTGGGGACAATAACGTTTGAGAGGTGAACTAACCGTATTCTCAATGTTTGAATTTTTTCTTTACTCTATTTCAAAAGGTTGGGTAGGCTTTTATTAATTTCCATTAATGTAGATGAAATGTCATTTAATCTCTTCATATCCTATATATTAAAACGTATTTGTTGAGCAATTCATCCTTGATCATTTTCTAAAATCTTTCCTTGATTTTTGTAACCATGATAAGTTTAATTTCTTCTTATTTGAATAATTCATAATGAATTGACCATACGCTTACCTTTATTTCAGATTTGATGTCATCAAATATATTATTTATATTTTTATAATCCTCAATATACTCTTGAAGCACATTAATTTTACATAACACACTCTTCACCCATACATTAGAAGAGTTATCTTAAACCTTTGATAAAACTTGTTCAAACACCAACAATTTCTCATTAGTGGAAGTTGTTGACGTTGGAAAGTGCACCCTGCGGCAGGAAAATGGGTTCCTGCCCTCTCCCCGCAACATGGAAACCCCTCTCTCGCCTGTGGGATGGCGAAGCAAGAGAGGAGAGTCTCTAGGTATGGGCTAGTTCCCTCTGATGTATCTTGTTTGTTCTAGGCAGTGTAAAAATATAGGTATATAGATATACTGGGGGGATGAAAAGGGAGAGAGAAAATGCATGAAAACAAACAGCCTACTCTAAAAGAGGTGATACACCAAAAATGAAAGTGACCTTCCCACATCCACACTCAGGATCAGACAAAAACATACATACACTCAGATCTAGTAGAAAAGACCAGGTCTCTGGGATGACAGGGAGGTTCTTATGGAAAGCAAAAGAAATAGGGACTCACCAAGGTGCTGAGAAATACACACTGTAAGTGACCTCACCTGTTTTATACCTCCAAAATAGAACTCTACTCCTGGCAGCAGCAGACAGTGGTGCTTTGTAGATCACAGGTTTGCTGGTGTTGAACCTGTGAGAGCATCAAGAGACAATGACTGGACACAAATTAACATTCAAGGCATACTCTACACAATCCATCCAAATAGAGGTAAAAACTATCTTTTATTGATTCAGGTGGAGAATTTGGAGAGCAGTGCTCTTTATAAAAGTGTGAGAAGATTCTGATAAAATGACCAAGTCTGTGTATTTATAGGGAAAGATCCAAGAGGAGTCAAGTGGCAACTTGAGTCTCCATTGGGAAGATAGAAAAGACTGTAGCTGACATCACAAGTTTTCCAAGACCATGCTTGTTGCCTCATTTTACATGCTGGTCTTCTCCTTCGGTGGTTGGGCGGACCTTTTCCTGTGTTCTGCGGGCCTTTTTTTGCCACTTGATGTTGTGGACGGTAAATTTGCCACCCACTATCATGGATTGCGTGTGGGACTTCTGCCGATGTCGGCTGATTTGTCTGCCAACTGTGGCAGTTTTGCCGACGTCGGTCGAATAAGCTACCGAGCGCGGTAGTTTTGCCGATGTCAGCCGATGTTGATGGTCTTTCTTTTTCCATTTGTGCTGTGGGTGGCAATTTTGCCACCCATTACATGTGTTGGCGGTCTCTCTTTACTTGCCAGTGTTGTGGGTGGAAAATTTTCCGCCGACTGCATCATTTCTGTAAACCTCTGCCCTTCTTTTGCTTTGGTGTTAAACGCCCCAATTTTTTTCTCTCCTCTTTTGTGAACGTTTGAAGACTCTGCCTTTTGCTACCATGATCGCCAACGAACGAGGCCGATGATCCAATGCTTTGAAATAGAACTATTGAACCCTGAAGGTGGACCTTGCCACCCGAAATTAACTGGGCATGCAAAGCAAGTGCCGAAGGTGACCAAGATTTTGCCTGAGGGGCAAAATTGGGTCAACAAATTGGTGACTCACAAGGGAAGCGTGCCTGCTATTCTTAGAACCCAGTTGCCTTACATATCCATTGGGTGTAGAGTCAGATGGTGACTTTAAACAGAGTTCACAACAGCTTTTGAGATCTTAGAATCAAATACATAGAATTTACCCCCAAACGAAGGGAAACACACAAGGCTAAAAATGACTACCTGTGCAACTACACTTAGGGAAAATAGGAAAACAACTGAAAGTAAACTATTATATACAACTAACCAGGAATGTTCACATCCCTCCTGGATCGAAAGGAAAATTTCTTAAGTCCCCTTCCTAGCGAAGAGACTTATCGTGGCAGGCAAGTAGCTGAAAGAAAAAGAGAGATGGTGACTTGCTCTTCTTGCCTGTCACCTGAGTTGGCTGGGAACCGAGTGGATATTTAAACATGCCTCTGATATATACATACTCTAATTGTCCCTAGAGGCCTGTTAAATGCTGGTCCCTGATATTGGTACCCCTTACCAAGAAATCAATGGCTACTGGCTCATCATCGTAAGCCTCCTATTCCACACAATTCCTCTACAATGTATCATGGTCTGACTTGTTTCTTTCTGCCTCTTTGAAAACTCTTTTAGACTCGTCCTCTGCTTCCTCTTGGCCTTCTTGAAGAAGGGTGAATGAGGTGATGTCTAAAAAGGACTCAAAAAATGATTGATCATCCCATAGAACATCACTTCTCTATTTAAAACTCTCCTCCTCAAGGCATTCCTCCTGGAAAATAGACTTCTCCTTTTCCTCTTTACTGATCAGGTTCTCTAGATTTTCAAAAATATCCTCCTGATCCTCCTCTAACTCAGGTTCTTTAATGTAGTCATCCTCATCAATACAGCAAGGAAGTTCATCGAACAGAGGAGAAGAGGGCTTACCACGCATTTGTTCCTCTTCGAATTGCTAGAACATCTGCATATACGCAAGGCCTGCATCTTCTCCACTATTGATAAGGTCTTCACAAGGGGCATCAATGAGGATTTCTTCTTCATTGTCGCTCATGAAAACCTCCTGAAGGACTGTAGATTGGATCTTTTGTTCCTCTCCTACCTCTTGCAAAACATGTTCTTCCTTGAGAAGGGGTGAAGTGGAGAAAGAAGGTGGAAGAGGGAATAGTCCTTGAGCTAGAATCGAATGATTCTCCTCTCTCCACTTAATCAGTACTTCATCTATATCAGGCACAGCCTGATAACTCTCTTGGAAATGTGTTGGTGGGGTGTGTTCAGGCATGGAATGTGTTTTTGGTCTGAACCATCCACCACACATTGGCTGAGGAATTTATTTTTAGATTCCAACTCTGTAATTCTCCTACTCAGATCTTCCTGGAAAAGCTTTTCCTAGAGGCTGCCAGCATCACCATAGGCAGGTGCAGCCTCAGCTTCTTCAAGGTTTTGAGAAAAACCCTATTCTTCTTCTTCTTCTTTGCTGCCCCATGATTCCACTGTCTTCCCCCAATTCAGGATCTCTAAATTTGAATTTTGCTCCTGCAAACAGGCAGCAACTTCATTTTCCACAAGGACCTGAGGCTCTTCTGCAAGGTCTAAAAAAAATAACTCCCTTTCAAGGAGTAGCTTCATCCTAGCCTCTAAGTCTTCAATTGGTCTGGCTAGGTTTTCCTGGAAGAGTCTTTCTTAGAGGTGGCTAGCATGATCCTCTTCAAAGCTCTGAACTGGTTCCTGGGATTCCTTCCTCCAATCCAGAATCTGCACACTATGCTAGAGGACTTGGGGAGGTTGGGGAATGCGAGGAAAATGTTGTTGATGCGTTGGAGGAGGGACATGCTGGCTAGTGGTACTTTCCTCAATGGAAGATTCTTGATCTAAGGAGTTGAAAAGATTGATCTCCATGGGAGGTTGCTCTGATGCCATTTGGTGTTGGAAGGCCAGGCGCACGGGATTGGGAGCAGCTATATTTAATGAGTTGGAGTGAGCAAGTGTAATTTGATAAAATGGATTTGGTGCAAAAGAGGGGGTTTTCTTCAGGTTAGGAGGGGGCACGCAAGGCTGGCTACCTTGAAAAGATGGATTTTTCCTTTTTGGCACCTCTTCCTTCATGGATTGTATGGCCTGCGCTTGCCTAAACAAGCACTCCTCTTTATACATCAGCTCCTGCTGATATTTGTACTGCTCTTCCAGCCTGTTGATTTCCATTGTCTATCTCTCAAATTTGAGCCTGACCCCCCTTATAGTTGCAGGGCAACTAGGAGAGCTACTTGAGGGGATTCTCTGAATATTTTGAGTCTGATCCAAAATATATGAAGGGAAACAAGACCCGTGATTTTGTGCAAAAGAAGTATACATACAAGAAATGGATTATTTTTGGTGGCACCAAGCTGCTTAACCAACGGATTTACTCAAAGTCGTCAGATACTGAAGAAACTTGATTTGTTGTAACAGGACCAGCATCAATCTTGAAACCTTACTGCGTTAAAAAAATTGTCCCATCGGGCGTGCCAAAATTGTTGACGCACACGGTGCTGTATTGGTGGTTTTTCTACTGTAACAGGATCAGTGAGTAACCCTGCAACTTTTTTGATTAAAAACTTGGGGTCCCACCGGGCGTGCCAAAACTATTGACACGCATGGTGTTTTATTGGTGGTTCCTCTACTATAATAGGATCAGTGAGTAACCCTATAACTTTTCTGATTAAAAACTTGGGGTCCCACCAGGCGTGCCAAAACTATTGACACACACGGTGCTGTATTGGTGGTTCCTCTACTGTAATAGGATCAGCGAGTAACCCTGCAACTTTTATGATTAAAAACTTGGGGTTCCATCAGGCGTGCCAAAACTATTGACGTGCACGGTGTTGTATTGGTGGTTCTTCTACTGTAACAAGATCAGCGAGTAACCCTACAACTTTTCTGATTAAAAACTTGGGGTCCCACCAGGCGTGCCAAAACTGTTGATGCTGGAAAGTGCACCCTGTAGCAGGAAAATAGGTTCCTACCCTCTCCCCGCAACATGGAAACCCCTCTCTCACCTATGGGATGGTGAAGCAAGAGAGGAGAGTCTCTAGGTATGGGCTAGTTCCCTCTGATGTATCTTGTTTTTTCTAGGAAGTACAAAAATATAGGTATATAGATATACTGGGGGGGATGAAAAGGGAGAGAGAAAATGCATGAAAACAAACAGCCTACTCTAAAAGAGGTGATACACCAAAAATGAAAGTGACCTTCCCACATCCACACTCAGGATCAGACAAAAACATACATACACTCAGATCTGGTAGAAAAGACTAGGTCTCTGGGATGACAGGGAGGTTCTTATGGAAAGCAAAAGAAATAGGGACTCACCAAGGTGCTGAGAAATACACATTGTAAGTGACCTCACCTGTTCTATACCTCCAAAATAGAACTCTACTCCCAGCAGCAATAAACAGTGGCGCTTTGTAGATCACAGGTTTGCTGGTGTTGAACCTGTGAGAGCATCAAGAGACAATGACTGGACACAAATTAACATTCAAGGCATACTCTACACAATCCATCCAAATAGAGGTAAAAACTATCTTTTATTGATTCAGGTGGAGAATTTGGAGAGCAGTGCTATTTACAAAAGTGTGAGAAGATTCTGATAAAATGACCAAGTCTATGTATTTATAGGGAAAGATCCAAGAGGAGTCAAGTGGCAGCTTGAGTCTCCATCGGGAAGAGAGAAAAGACTGTAGCTGACATCACAAGTTTGCCAAGACCATGCTTATTGCCTCATTTTGCATGCTGGTCTTCTCCTCCGGTGGCTAGGTGGACCTTTTCCTATGTTCTATGGGCCTTTTTTTTTCCCCTTGATGTTGTGGGTGGTAAATTTACCACCCACTATCGTGGACTGCATGCGATACTTCTGCCGATGTCGACTGATTTGTCTGTCGACTGCAGTAGTTTTGCCGATGTCGGCTGAATAAGCTGCCGAGTGCGGTAGTTTCACCAATGTCAGCTGATGTTGATGGCCTTTCTTTTTCCATTTGTACTGTGGGTGGAAATTTTTTCACCCATTACTTGTTTTTGTGGTCTCTTTTTACCCACCAATGTTGTGGGCAGCAAATTTGCCACCAACTGCATCATTTCTATAAACCTCTGCCCTTCTTTTGCTTTGGTGTTAAATACCCCAGTTTTTTCCTCTCCTCTTTTGTGAACGTTTGAAGACTCTGCCTTTTTATACCATGATTGCCAAGGAACGAGGCCGATAAGCCAATGCTTTGAAATAGAACTATTGAACCCTGAAGGTGGACCTTGCCACCCGAAATTAACTGGGCATGCAAAGCAAGTGCAGAACGTGACCGAGATTTTGCCTGAGGGGCAAAATTGGGTCAACAAAAGTCATTTATTAAATATCTATGATTATATTCTTCCAAAAAATTTATTCTTTCCTCATTATATCAATTTAATCATAAATTATTATTATTATTTTTACTTCCATTATGGCATAAAATTTCCTATCTTCTTCAATGAACTTGAAGTCATCAAGAATTACTTATTTAACCCAAGTTTTTGTAACCTTCCCATAGCTTTGGTATTTGATGATCTTGGTAGTGGTCTACTTATTAGCATCTCCATTTGAATTTTATGGTGTGATTATAGCTAAGTTATTTTCATCAAGAGGAATTTAAAATGGTTAAATGATATATTTGATATAAGTAGTGAGTGTACAAACTTCATCTTCAAGGCATTCGTGTCTATTTTCCCTCTTCATCTCTTTAAACTAACTTGGCAGTGTATACCTATAAATTATGAATATATTTTCTTATCTACTTGAGTCACATTTTAATATGATATTTTCATATATTCTTCATTTTTATCTACAATGAATTATGTAATTTCAACATATTATGTAGCTCTAGAAGAATCTATCATGAATCTTGAAGTGATTTTGGGCTTTTTAGGCATAAGAGTGTGTATAAGGATGAAAAAAACATCAAATATAAGAATGAAATATTTGGTAACATTTATTTTATTTATCACCATTTTTTTAATCCAATGATGGGGTTATTTTTCAAAGAAACAACCATCTATGGATTGGTAGCAATGGGAGGATAAATAGGGGGAGTTAACAATTGAGTGGGATAAAATTGAGCTCAAGATCAATAATCTATTTAAGGGATGAAACATGAGTATGAGGTGGATATTGAGTTGGGGAGTGTGCTTATAAAGGATAATGAATGAGAGGTGGAACAAAAACATGTGAAAAATAAGGTGACCCAAGAGGTGGAGAAGGAATAAGAAGTAGAGAAGGAGTCAATGTTACCTGAATAGTATTTGTGTTAGAGAGTAGATAATTATGTGTTGTATTATCAATAAACGGTGAATAATAAAAAATTATAGATGCATTATCCATAGTTACCTACATTTTATAAGCTAAAGGTCTCTTTATTTTATTCTTATTTCTTGGTGAATCATTCCAACAAGTTTTCTTTAGAAATTGTTTTTGTTTAGATTGTCATTATCACCTCCATCTAATGGTTTTATTTTCCCACTTCATACACATTGATATATTGAGAGGGTGAAAGGGGAAAGATCACTTATTTTTATTTATTTTAAAGCTCTCCTTTTAAATATTTTCCTCTTTCCATATGCTCAACAAATTTGTTCACAAACTAAACTCTAGACCTCTACCAAATAAATTTGGTTCATTCCCCAATATATGATAGTTATTTGATTGCCCTATTGATTTTTGACAATGGTATAAATTTTATTATTTTATTAAAATTAGGATCAATCATATCACTCTTATCATCAATAATGCCTTTTGTAACCCATCCCAATGTATATGCCTTTAACTATTGTAAATTCATTCTCATGGATAGTCTCTTTTTCTTACCTCAAATTCACTATTGCAATACTTTTAGTATTTATTTTATGGATTAGCATAATATTTTGATGTAAGTATTTTTAATATATAACCATTTCTATCAAAATCAAACCTCTTCAAGTATAATTACATTATGACACTAGCCAATGTTATTTCAATATTTTGTGCATCAGTTGATTTATTACATATGTAATAGATCAAACCTATTGGAAAAGGGATTATATTTTTCTTATTCTCCTTGAATTTCATGTTAACCTCTCCTATCTTCCTTCACACTTTAATCAAGACCATTTTGTCATTGAAAACTAGGGTAGATTATAAGGAAGACCTACAAACCCACCAATATAGATATATTAAAATTTGGGGAATTGTATGAAATAGCTACCATATTTCATAACTAGATTAACAACTCAAAAATATTTTTTTAGAGAAATATTCCCTTCTAGAGTCTTCATTTTCAATATTATGAAATCACCATTCACCCGCTTAAAATGTGTATTTATTTATAGGATCAATTGGGGATTATAGTCATAGATGGATGTTGTAGGAGTGAAGGTTACATGAACTATGATTTCATGTCATGAATTCATTGATATAATGGAATATAACAAGTAATAATTCATGTAAAAACATCAATTGGATTCCAAGTTGATCGGTTCATGAATATAATCATTGATAATTTTACCCCAATATGTAAACTATGTTCCATCATAATTATATTAATGAATAAACACATCCAGTTATTAAACATTTCAGTTTCTTCATGACCCATCACTTTGTTTAGGATTTTTATGATATCATATAATTCATTTTCAAAATTAGACATATACAAGGTCTTATGAAGCTTGGATGTTACTTTATTTTTATCTTTAAGTCATGACTGAGCTATTACTAAGTTATATGTGTCTTTATTAAATCATCAAAATGTGCATCTTCATTTTATTTTGTCATTTCAACATATTCATATTTTTATGGGAGTATATAAACAATATTTATTGATTGATCATCTAACTTTCCAATTGATTCATTGTCATATAAATTCATTTCCTAGTTTCTAGGCCATAGTAATTAGCACATGCAAGTACTAAGTCAGTGCACTAAAATAAGATAAGTAAATTGGAAATATGTTAAAACCCACACTCAAAAGTCTTTAGATTAATCCTATTTTGATTTTAATATTAAAATCTTTCCCATAAATCCCTCGTATTGATGTTATCAAGTCTTGGATCTTTGATTTCTCATATATCAGTTTGTAGGAGAGACATTTTTTCATATCATTGATAATTTTACTTAGTTTTTCTAGGCTTGGTCATCAGATAGGTTATTATTGCAACAAAATCAAGATGGATTTTTATAATAAGTTAGGAGGGAAGTCGTGTTTTCATGTGTGTATAGTTTGGCTAACAATATTCATAAAAGCTACAAGTTTTGATCAAAAACAATTTACATATATTTACCAAGGTTGTTTACAAGATATAGTGTAAGGAGGGTAACCATATTTGCTTATGGATCAAGACAGGGCTAAAATTTATAGTAGATCAGAGGATTTTAATTAAAAATAAGGTTTTAAAAATTATCAAACCCTAGAGTAGTGAAAATATTCAAGAAAAACAAACTATAGTTGCATGTATTACAAAGGTACAAATAATTTTTATGGAAAAATTACTTATTGTGGTGGATGACATTAAGGTAAATAGCTTGGCACAAGGAATGATTAAAATTGTTTATAGAGTGAAAAAAAGAGTGTCGATGGTTTTTATGTCATTAGGAACACTTTGAATCTATTTATAAAGGGCTTTGCATGGTGTTCAATGTATTTTAGGCCAAATTTGAAGCTATTTTAGTTATGTAGGGTTGCGTGAGACCTATGGGAACACTTATAAATTTAATTTTTAAATATTTTTATTTATATCAATGATTTTAGTTCCAAAATGAATATTAGACATAGAAATGGTGCTTGGAATAGGTTATATATATATATATATATATATATATATATATATATATATATATATATATATATATATATATATATATATATATATATATATATATGATTTGATGACTATCAAAAACTATTTTTTTCTTGCTTTGTCAACATTTTTAGCTCCATAAAAAATGAAAGGTTAATAAGATTATTGGAAGGGATCAAATAGATAATTTAGTGATAAAAAGAACATTAGTGGCTGATCAAGTTCTAGGAATAATTTGCTCGGCCAGATTAATTCCAAGTGGAATGTCATAAGATGACAACTTACAAGGAACTTCAATTTTTAGCTTCAAAATTAACTCTTTAGACTAAGTGTTTATAATGAAAGATTATCCCTTCAACTTGGTCTACACAATGAAGCAAAAATTGGGAAAACATTAGGACTTAAATTTTTTATGACAACACATACATACTCTATTTTATATAAAAATGTATATATTTATTCTTCTCATTAATTTATACAAGTGTTTATGCACTATAGACTAATAAAGAGGTAGATCATCACATTAATTTTTTTGAATATTGTCCATTTTAAAACCATCTACCAAAGGTGAACAACTAGGAAAGAAATGAGAATGAAAAAATAAAGTAAACAAGTGATAAAAATAATTCTCGAATAATGTGTCACCTTGCTCAAAGTGCACAAGAATAAAAATAAAAATTTAAATAGTGGTATGAGAAAAATATATATATTTAAATATATATGAAGCATATGGGAGTTTAATAATGGACATGCATTGTTGATTTAAATATTTATACTTTATTAATCTTTATATACTCTAATGCTTATTGATATGGTATGTGTTATTTTAATTAGTATCTACTCTTACTCTCATGATGGAATGTTAGACCTTTGAATATGAAATTCTACTATGAAATATTTGACATGTGTTATTTTAAATATTATACTCACGTGATGGTAAGTATGACATATATAAAATTTGACTCTCTAATGACATGGTATATTTAGATATGAATGCTTGTAATTGTTAGGCATAATAACATCTCATAATGATAACATGTGACATTTAACATGGCATGGCATAATAACAACATGGCATGATATAGCATAGTGATGAAATTTATATATAATGATGGGATATTAGTCTTAGAAGCATTCCAAATGATTTTACATGTTAACATAAATCAAACTAATTAAGATACCTGAGCTAACATTAAAACTTAACAAACCCTAGTGAACTAGATTATCATTTGAACTCTTGTTCAAGAGTGCACCTGAAGTACACAAGATATTACTAGGAATCCCACCATTAGAAAACAATGAATATAAACACACACAAAAATATAATGGATATATTTCACCATTAAAACCCTAATTTTAAGAATAATCTCTAACCAAATATATTAGATGATTCAACACATTTTTTAATATTCATTCCCATCTCTTTGCATAAATGCATCATATACATACATTATAGTTAAGCCATATACTATAAATTTACTAACTTATATTCAAGTGTAAAAGAACTTAAAACTTTTAAAAATGTAATTTTTATTACTTTACATCAAAACTTAGAACATCTAATTAAATTCTTAATGAGAGGTTAGGGATCCTATTTATATGTTTTCCACACTGACATACTCATGCAAGCTAGATACAAATGAATATCTTCTAGAAAGCCCTACCAAATCCTATAGATCTCTAATATTTTATTTTATAGGGTAATATTATATATCGAGCCCTAGGGTTCTATTTAGAAATGGAAGGGGATCATCAATCACTCAACTCACTTGGAGTATGGGGAGTGATGATAGCTAAAAATCAAGGTTTACTTTAAGAGGCCATGATAGAAACCCCCTAGGTTTGTTTAGGTAAATTAGATTCAATCCCTTGGAAAATTAGAGTGTGTAGAGTAGGTGGAAAATCACCCTATTTATTTTCCATGATACTGTGCTATCACGTGACTGCATGATGTCAAGCAACTCAAGATGCTAGATGTCAAGCAACTCAAGATGCTAGATGTCATCATGCTACTTGGTACCATAATGTTGATGGGTGACATTATACTACTGGACATCATTATGATATTAGGTGACACTACACCACTACATAACATAATGTTACCACAACAACATGCTATCATGTAACATGTTACTATCACATGACAATATGCCATTGCATGATAGTATGTGATTACACAATAGTATGCCATCATGTGACAGGATATCCTCACATGATAATTTTTTTTCATATGATAATATGATATCATATGACAATATACTATCGCATGATAATATGCTATTATATAATGGCATCTTTCCATATGGTGACATGTTATTATGCGGCACCATGTTTCCACATGCATCCATACTATTGTGCGACACTATGGTACCACATGACATAAAGATACTATGTGGCATCATGTTATTATGTAGCATCATGCTACCATAGAGCATCATGCTATCACATTGCATCATGCCTTTACTCATCACCACATTAATGCATGATATCATACTGCTCCACCTATCACCAGTTGTTGGTCATGCTAACATGTTGCTTTAGTTCCCATCTTTTCTTATAAATACCACTACAATGCCCTCATTTTCACACTTTGCTTAAATATTTTTCTCATGCAACCTGCTTCCAACTCAAAAATACCTACTTTCACCATGAATTTTTTAAGCTTCTAATGGATTTCACATCCAAGGGGACCCAAAACTATGCTTTCAAAAATCTATTATGTCTAGACTTCCTCTAGATGTTGGAGTATCTCAAATCCTTTGTTGATTGGATTGGTAGAGTCCTGGTGTAGATGCCTCAATACGATATGGCTATCAACAATAACCTAATGCAATCTCTAGTTGGTTTTTTTTACCATGCGAGAGTCATTTCAACATCTAGTTTAATAATAAAAAAATATCTTTGGCACCTCTTCATTGGATATCCAAAATTTACACTTTGTAATACAAGTCTTGTTATCACCAAGGTTGCCTTATTTGACTTTGATAAAAATTGCTTGGAGTCAATCTACAAAGTGTCTATTCATCCTGTTGGTAAGTCAATGTTGAATTTATTAATGAAATTATCATTTCTTAATTATACATAAATAATTTATTATAAATAGTTTGGTATCCTAATTCAATTGCATTTTCACATTTCTATTTTCATTACAGATAGTTGAAATCAAAGGGGGATCTCCATGGAAAAAATCACCAATCTATTTCTCAAATATATTGTCCGTTTCTTTCAAGTGAGAATTGTTTTACAAGGAAGACCATTGGACATTCCCTTTTGGGTTGTTTAATATATTCTTCATTCTCTCTCGGGTGTTGTATGTGACTGGTGCATAATTATATCTAGCAGGATTAGGGTAGAGTTCAATTTTACTTTCATGAAGTACACTTGCACCATTTCATATTCTAACTACATTTTAACCTTGTAATTCAAGGACTTATACAAAATCTAGAATACTACAATTCCTATTGCCCTCCGTAAAAAAATGAAATCTAAATATTTGTCTATTAAGGAATAGTAGGTAAGTTTAGTTTTTCCAATTCTCATTTTTTTGCTTTATATATATTTCAAATTTTAACATTTTTTAGCCTATTATTTGTTACAAGTGAGAGTATGTGTTTATGACATAATAAAATAGGTGGAAAATAAAGATCGACATGTTGCAGAGGGATCTGGTGATACTCAATCCATGGAGCCTTCATTTAATTCAGTTTGAATTGTAAAATTCCCAATAACTAATTATGTTTTATCTTCGCTTCTAGGTTCTCCCCAAATTTATTTTGATGTCTTTTCTTGTTTTATTCAATGAAAAATAATAATATTTATATTGGTTTTTTATTTTTTTTATAGTTGATTCTCAAAATGTTTTCATTGAGGATTATTCCACATAATACAATCAATATTTCCCATTACAACTTTCTTTTTGATTTGAAGTTTTTTATAATTTTCTAGTTAATTAACTAGATCAATTTCTCATTTTTTAGCCATAAGTGAAACCACCAATGTCTCTCCCACAAGCACAATGAGATGCCAAGAGCCAACTCCCACAAGGACACCAAGAGGGGAAGATATAATTCTGGCAAGGACAATTAGAATGGATGAGGCAGTCACCTTGACAGGTAATAACATTAACAGATTCAATTTGAATTTGATTTAATTTAATGTCTTTGAATTTACCATTAATTTTTTTTTGCAGTCCACCCAACATCTATCAGGAGATAGATAAGTATGTCACCACCCCCACCACCCATCTAGATTCAAATAATAAGAAAGAACATCTCCCTCCCTGCATATAGTTGAGGAATGTTGTAAATATCTAATTTCCCAAATTTTTTTGTCGATGGCCTTTTGAGTGCACATGGTCTTACATGTTTGTTGCAGATTGATCTAGATGAAGAGTTTCTTAGAATTGAAAGTGGGGCCCTAGTTTTTGGTGGATTCAATCCACATGAATTTATTCAATTTGTTAATGTGCCTTCATAAATACCTCCTATGGCTACCTCTTCTCTAGCTACCTTTCCCCCACCCCATACTAATAATTTACATGCCTCTGAGGATTCCCTTACTAATTTTTCATTAGAAAATCTAGTTTCAAAAAATATACTTTCCAATTTGAGAGATGGTGTTATTAACGAAGTTAATGATTTAAAACAATAGGAGATAATGGCAAAAACACTTATCAAATAAATCAATGCCTGTTAGTACAACCACTTCCAAAGAGTGAATTTTTATTCAAAATGAACCCTCAAAGATTGATGCTATATTCTATAAAGTTCAATATAAATTTATCTTTGTGGATAATGTTTACAATGATAGGAATTTAGAGATTATGATAAACATATCAAAAAAATTAAAGGGAGAAGCCCAAGCATATTTCAATAAATGGGCTAAAGATATCAACTTTGTTACCATTGCACAAGTAGAGAAGGATAAAGTTGTGGTAAGTTCTCTTTATCTATAACATGTATTTTAATTATTATAATAATACCTTTGTATGTTCTTGACACATATATTATTTTTTGTTTGTACAAAAAATATGAAAATTTGAGGCAAAAATCACATATTCTTAATGTGCATTTGAAAAATGCCAAGAAAAGTATCTCCTTAGTGATTGCATTGAAGGAAAAGTTGGTTTTATTAAATAAATATAACAACACTTTGAAGAAAATAATTAAAGAGCATGGTATGGATCCATGCATTATATTGAATCAAAAAATAAATGTGGATCCTACAATTCTTTCAACATGGGATGCAACAAACAAGGAAAGGATGATTCTTGCACAAATGAATTCTATTATAGAGGATCTTCAAAAGGAAGGAGTGATAATGGAGGATACACAACCATAGCCAGAGCAAGACAATGGGGTTTCCATGGGTGGGAATGGCAAGTAGTAAGGGGGTAGAGAGTCTCCACCAAAAAAATGTTGATTTATTTGAGTTTATATTGTTCAAAATGATAGTTTGTATTTTTTGAAATAGTTTATATCATGTTTGTTTGAAAAACACTTATTATATTAAATGATGTTCTAAAGTTTTTTCGACTTCCAAATACTCTTATATATATATATATATATATATATATATATATATATATATATATATATATATAACTATGCGTTATAACAATATAATTCCATAGAATATTTACTCTACTTTTTCTCCATACAATATATAAACTTGACCATAATATATATATATATATATATATATATATATATATATATATATATATATATATATATATATATATATATATATATATTATGGTCAAGTTTATATATTGTATGGAGAAAAAGTAGAGTAAATATTCTATGGAATTATATTGTTATAACGCATAGTTATATATATATATATATTATGGTCAAGTTTATATATTGTATGGAGAAAAAGTAGAGTAAATATTCTATGGAATTATATTGTTCTAACACATAGTTATAGTATTTGAATGTATTGTCATACTGATATACTATTCTAGTAGTTGTAGATTTGAATGCATTGTTATATTGTTATAATAGTTATAGTATTGAATTCAATGTTATAATGTTATATTGTTCTAGTAGTTGTAGATTTAAATGCATTGTTATACCATTCTAGTAGTTGTAGCATCTGAATGTATGACTATAATGTTCTAGTAGTTATAACATTGAATGCATTATTAAACTATTCTAGTAGTTGTATAATTGAATGCATTTATTGTGGTGCAATTTGTAAATATACGAACCCAACTATATGATATATATTTCTAGTGGTTGTAGTATTTGAATATTGTAGTAATTGTAGGAAAAATAGCCTATTATAGGGTAAATATTCTATGGAATTATATTGTTTCAGTAGTTTTAGTATTGAATTCATTGTTAGTGTTATATTGTTCTATTAGCTGTATATTTGAATACATTGTTACACTATTGTAGTAGATATAGCATTTAATTGATTGATTGTGGTGGAATTTATAAATATGCAACCACAAGTTCCAACTATAGGAAAAATACTTGCTATATATTTGTGTAATGGTACTAATGTAAACATGTAATATAAATATTATAGTAACACTGTTATGCATGTATAAAAATAAATCTTAATAATTGGAGTTTTAATGGCAAGAGAAATGGTGTCCTATGGTGCACTGTGTATGTTTAGACATAAGACATGCATGCTTCAATGAATGCTATAAGGAAATGATTTGTAAAATGTTAATGAGAATTATGATTGCTAATTAATGAATGACATGATTTGCAAAGATAAAGAACTATTTAAAATACACATAATTTTGAATAGGATAAAAAATATTAAATTCAATGTATTGAATAAGATTCATGATTGTAACATCCAGGAAATAGATTAAAAAATTTAATGTATTTGAAGATGAAATAATAAGAAATATTTTAGAAAACAGTAAATGTTATACTTATCAAACTAAAAGTCAGGCAACTGAAACAATCTTGAAGAAACTTGCTCATCATAAGTATGATTTGCATCTACCATGCCAATGTTGTATTAAGTTTCGGTATTCTCATCCTCTATATTGGTAGCTTTATTAGTCATATAATGATTTAATGAATGCTATAAGGAAATTATCTCTACACAGTTAATGATAATTATGATTGTTACTTAATGAATGACATGCATTGCAAATATAAATTATTATTTAAAATACACATCCTCTGTATTGGTAGCTTTATTAGTCATACAATGCTTCAATGAATGCTATAAAGAAATTCTCTCTACACTGTTAATGAGAATTATGATTATTACTTAATGAATGACATGCATTTAAAAGATAAAGTACTATTTAAAATACACAAAAAATTTATAGGATAAAAAATATTAATTCCAATGTATTGAATAATATTCATGATTGTAACATCTAGGAAATAGATTACAGAATTTAATGTATTTGAAGATGAAAGAATAAGAAATATTTTAGAAAATAGCAAATGATACACTTACCAAAATAAAAGTTTGGTAGCTAAATCAATCCTTGAGAAACTTGTTCATCATAAGTATGATTTGCATCTACCATGCCAGTGTCATATTTAGTCTCAGAATTCTCATCCTCTGTATTGGTAGTTGTATTATTCATATAATACTTTAATGAATGATATAAGGAAATGATCTCTACAATGTTAATGAGAATTATGATTGTTATTTAATGAATTAAATGCATTTCAAAGATAAAGTACTATTTGAAATACACAAAATTTAATAGGACAAAAAAAATATTAATTCTAATGTATTGAATAGGATTCATGATTGTAACATCTAGGAAATAGATTACATAATTTAATTTATTTGAAGATGAAAGAATAATAAATATTTTAGAAAATAGTAATGGCTATACTTACCAAACTAAAAGTCAGGCAACTGAAACAATCCTCAAGAAACTTGTTCATTATAAGTATGATTTGCATCTACCATGTTAGTGCCATATTCAATTGTGGTATTCTCATCCTTTGTATTGGTAGCTATATTAGTTATACAATGCTTCAATGAACGTTATAAGGAAATTCTCTCTAAAATGTTCATGATAATTATGATTGTTACTTAATGAATGACATGCATTGCAAAGATAAAGTACTATTTGAAATACACATTATTTTAATAGGACAAAAACAATATTAATTCCAATGTATTGAATAAGATTCATGATTGTAACATGTACAAAATAGATTATATAATTTAATGTATTTGAATATGAAAGAATAAGAAATATTTCAAAAAATAGTAATGGCTATACTTACCAAACTAAAAGTCAGACAGCTGAAATAATCCTCAAGAAACTTGCTCATCATAAGTGTGATTTGCATCTACCATGCCAGTGTTGTATTTAGTCTCGATATTATAATTCTCTATATTGTAGCTGTATGACTTAATCCTCTTCTTTCCACTAGAGAAATCCATGTTTCCACTACTCTATCATATAGAAACTTGTTCATAGAATAACGTGAAACATATAATCTCAAGTGAGTCTCTAGATTTTTATCCAATCTATTTCTATGTTTTGACTTTGTAAAGGATAATGCACTAAACACTCACTTATATTCCATAGGACCCAAAATCATTGTTTTAAAAATTTCATATAATCTAAAATATTAACTAATACTTTCTTGTAATATGCTACTTGAATACAGTTTTTTCCATAGATGAGTAATGGCACCATTTTCCGTTGGGTCACTTAAACACTAAAATTGATCCATCATTGTAATCCCAAGTATGTTGACTAAGATTTCAATAATTAGTTATTTAAAATACCATTAATTTAAACTCCATTCACATCTACAAATTTATAGAAATGCCCAACAATTATACCCATGTATTTATGAAATAATGTGTTAATATGTTCTTGACTATTAACACTATTCCAAAAAATGGGATTCAAAACTCCCATGCCCTCCAACAACTCATCCCTTTGAAAATGTTCTCTAATCTCAGTGGCTAAACTTTGTGAGATTTTGCTGAATTTAATTCATGTTTTAGACAAAACAATATCATATAGTAAATGTGTCATAGGTACATCTTCAAGCTCAGCTCCAACAACTTCAAGTCTTCTAAAGCATGTGTGCATTGGGATATCAATGCCATTTACCATGACACAAAGATAATCATTTATATTAAATTTTAAATAGCTCTCTAGATTCTAAAAATCTATCAAAATTTTCTAGGTTCTAAAAATAGGTTTGTGAAAGCTTTCATTCGATGTGTATAATATATCTAAACATTGGCATACACATTTTTTTAAATGTATGAAGTCAACAATATAGATACATTTCTCTTAGGCATGTTTCATTAAATAGTTGATTTCCTTCAACATTGACAAAATACTGCATAATGTGAGTAAAGTTTCTAAATTTGTTAAATGACACAACAATTCTTTTTCTTTGTCCACTTCCCTGTGATATTTATGAATAAACCCTATCAAAGATGGATATTCCTCAAATTTTGTAGGCAAGTTCATACATGAAAATCCATCTAGTTTCAACATCTTTCAGTAGTTTTTTACCATATGTCACTCCAATTGTAAATTTTTAGAACTCTATAAATATTTTTGTGCTACTTGACATGTACACATGCAAGTCATGAATAATCTCTTCCAATTTTTACAAATTACTGAATGTGCTAAAATTTTGTATGCAAGATTCATCCTATGTGCCATGCAATGTATTGAAATCATATACGAATAAACTATTATTTTTACGCAAACACAAAGACCCTTTCAATGCCCCTACATCAATGATGCACCATCAGTACCAACACACACTAGCTTCGTAGCTATGACATAATCATCCATCCCAACTCTCTTTCTCTCTCTTAAATTAGATACAACCAATTTATGGAGGTTTTCTGCATTACAATTTTCTAGCATTTTATGGATAGTTAAAAGATGAGATTGCCTTGAATAGTTTTCAAAGGTATACACATGCATGCAAACCCATACTGTGTTGTCAACTGTAGTGACTTTATCGATGGATAGGGAGATAAATAGTGATCTCTTATTACTTTATTTCAAATCTTCCTTCTCAACAATGGCTATAAATTTGTCCATTTCCCAAACACTATTATCCAACCAATGTGACTATGGAATATCCAAAAACCCATTATGTTGAAACAAAATTTTGTAATCTATAAAATAAAAAATGTGTCTTCCCTTTTTTAAAATGTGAAAAATAGTAGAGACATATTTTTCTATAAGATTGGGCTGCATAACTTTTCCAATTGTCCTTTGATGGTTCCCCCTTTCTCAACAAGATGTTTTTATCATTTATGATCATTTTCTTATTCACGTGCATATCTTACATGCATGGATTCTTCTCCATTTTTTTATTTATGTGTTCTTGTTATCTATCTATCTGGGTGCTTCACACACACACACACACACACACACACACACACACACACACACACACACACACACACACACACACACACACATTCCCATAATGTTTCTCAATTGTGTCCAATTTAATTTGCATTCTATGTTCTTTTCCAAGTTTCTAACTGTAAATTATACGTCTGCATTCTGTTGGTGGCTCATTACCATTTTATAGTTCTACAAGTTCTATAAATGGATTTTTTTAGCCTAGTAAACTTTAAAAGACCTTTATATTGTCAATGTACTTCTCTTCCTCCATCAAATTTTTTGAGTATAATTTTCAACAAATTTTGGTGTCTAAAATGAAGTACATTTGTCTTGCGAAGTGCCCAGAGGAGTGTGTTCTATTGAAGTTCCTAGAGGTGTGTCTTTTAGGGGTGGCATTTCATTAATAAATTCATCAGGTGGTGAGAAGTTATTGAGATTAATTCTTTATAATGAAATAGTGTCAATATCCATGTTGATTTCTATATTTAAATGATTTTTCAGTTATTCTACAGTTTAAAAAAATAATTGATTCTTTTAAAAAGATTTTGAATTACCTACATTTGAAGTGCCTATTATTTATGTAGTCCTCTTTCCTAGATTTCTAAAAAAAGACATGATATTGGATTTTTTTGGTATTTTTTGTGGTTCTTTACCCTGTTGTCACCTATTGATGCTAAATTTTTTTTATCAGATAGTTTATTACTACCAGCTTCCCATCTATTACACTTGTCGAGCATCAATCTAAGGTCACATAGCATAATACTATCAGGTGATAAGTTACTTCCATACATCATAGTGCTAGGAAGCATCAATCTGAGGCTATGTGACACACCACTACCAAATGCCACATTTCTATCATGCAACACATGGTTATTCTAATTGTCATTGTATGACACATTGCTACTAGGTGGCAGGTTACCATTACATGGTAGGTTATTTTCATGCATCACATTGGCATCACATGGTAGTTTTTCATCACACAACTCATTATCATCAGGCATTAGTTTACCATTTTGCAACACATTATGACAAGGCACCTGGTTACTATTGTGAAACACAGTGCCATTAGCCATCCAATTTACATCACATGATATAATGTTGGTGAAATTTAGGCTACTAAAAGTAGTGAAATGGTGGAGTGTGGCCTCAAGTCTCAAGAACTTCAAAATATAGTAAATAAATATACTTCAATGGTAAGTTAATGATCTTTCGCAACATATATACTATATATAGATGGTGAATTACATGGATAACTCCATAATTATTGTGAATTATTAGTGAACTAGCCCTTTAAAAAATGACATCCCAAAATTTTAGATGAATGGGTCATATGTTTCACTCTAAAAAATCACCAAATTCAAATCCCCCCAAAATTGAATATTGATGAATTAATGAATATTTGCCACTAAAATTTACCCTGCCACAAATAGATCTATAGGGACCTTTCCATATCTATAGAGAGGACACCATATAGATAAGATAATATAAGATTCTATACACTCAATATAATATTCACTACACTCAAGATAAGCTAGATATTTATGAACTTGAACTTCCT